>JAODAL010027084.1:0-55555 GCA_025379985.1 Phyllomedusa bahiana | reverse complement strand
TTTTCCCAGCCCCTTGTGCTTAGGTGCGGGGATCATGCATCTTAGTGTGTTGGGTGGCTGGAACTTGTGAAATCGATATTCGCAAAGCGCGGTTTTTCCCGTCCCCTTTACTGTTTTTCCCTTTTCACGATGTCCGCATGCTGAGGAGGGGCAGAAGTAGAAGTAAGTTTATTGTTAGCCCCTCCCCCCCTTTGGCCGGTTCACAGGTACCCCAGCCGTAATTGCGGGAGGTTTTTCGCCCGCAATTAGGTTGAGTAAGGGGGCGGACGGGGGCGGCAGCTCCCGGCCCCTAGATTTTTTATCCACGGGGGCGTATCCCCCCAGGATAATGAAATGTCACTTTTTTCCCGCCCGGTGGATTCACCAAAGCGGGTGGAGAGCGGAATCCATATTCTCTTGAGAACTGTCGATTACCGTAATGGCGGGGGCGGTTTCCCACCCGTTTCAGCACTACGGCGCGCAATAGGGCTGAAATCCGTCCCTGCAAAAAGCCGTGTAACGGCCTTTATTTGCATGCGCAATTGTCAGTGCGGGGCCCAGGTTTCTTACCGGGCCCCGGACGGGGAATAAAAATCACCCCTGGCACAAAGCCCCCACCAGCCCACATACAATACCCCTTTAAAAAAACCCCTTGTTCTCGCACCCTCCCACTTTCTAAAATAAACACCCATGAAGGTGCTTTCACACGGACGTTTTTTGGTGCATTTTGTGTTTTTGGTGGTTTTTGTGCGAAAGGCAGAGGTTATCTTCATTTCTGAAAAAAAAAAAAAAAAAGCTCAAAAAAATGCCCAAAACCGCTCCGGTGAGAGCTCCCAAATCAACAAAAAAAAAGTGGTGCAGAAAACCCCTCTCCAGAGTCAGGTGTGAAATTGCTTTACAAACCCGGGAAAAGCCCAACTGACACTACATAACCCCAACATAACCTACAACCCCCCAATCACATCACAGTAGTCGGGGTCCCCACAATGAATAAGCACCGATCAACAAAAGTAAACTTACCCCCGACAGCGGGACCACAGGGGAATCATCTGATGGGAGTTGTTTCTTTCTCCTTTTTTTCTTCTGGCCCAAACTCCATGACATCTTCTCTGATGAGTGTTCCCCTTCCCCTTTCTTTCTCTGTCCCGGTAAGATGCGGGTCTTCTTCTAGTGGCCCCTATCGTCCCTGTAGAATTTACCACAAATACATCTTTAAATCCTCTCTCTTCCGCACTTTCCCATCAATTCCCCAAAGCTATGTTGACCCGAAAAATTAAAATTAAAAAAATGTCAGATAAAAAAAAAGAAGTGACCCTATTACTAGGGAAAAAGGGGCCCTTTCCCCCATTAATTTGGTAGGTAGACGGGCCTACCCCAGTAAACTGCCGGTTAGCGGAGCTGCCCCCTAATCAGCCCTGTAGGGCCAGGGGCAGTAATTAGCAGTCAGGGCCATAAGTTGGCAGGCAGGGGGCATCTATAGCCGGCAGGGCATTTATAGGTAGGCAGGGGGAGTCTATAGCAGGAGGGGGTTTATAGGTAGGCAGGGGCAGTCTATACCAGGCAGGGGCAGTCTATAGCGAGGGAGGACCAGGGGGTATGAGAGGGCCCGGCCGGGCCAGGGGGTATAAAGGGGCCAGGAGGGCCAGGGGGGGATAAGGGGCCCGGCAGGGCCAAGGGGGGTATACAGAGGGCAGGCAGGGCCAGGGGGGGGATACAGAGGGCCAGGCAGGGCCCGGGGGGGTTAAGGGGCAGGCGGGCCCGGGGGTTTAAAAAGGGGCCCGGGGGGTATCAGAGGGCCAGGGGGCCAGGGGGGTATAAGGGCCGGCAGGGCCCGGGGGAAAATTTTGGGAGAAAAAAAAACAACCCCTCCCTTCCCCTTTTTCACCCCCGGGGCCCAAAAAAAAAAAAAACGAAAAAAAAAAACCCAAATTGCGGAAAACCCCCCCCCCAAAATTTTAAACCCCCCCCAAAACCCCCTTTCTCCCCCCCAAACACCAAACCCCCCGGGGCAAAACCCCAAAATTTCCCACAGGGGGCTCCCCCCTTTAAGGAGGGGGGGCGCCCCCCCCTTTTTTCCCCCCCCCACAACCCACAGTTTCCCCCAAAAAGGGGGGGGCCCACAGGACCTAAAAACCCCCAAAAACCCCACCCAAATCAACCCCCCCCGGGGGGGGGGGCCCCCCAACCGGCCCCCCCCCCCCCCCCCCCCCCCCCTTTCAAACCCCCCGCCCCCCCCCGCCAAAACCCCCCCCGGGGGAAAAAGGGCCCCCCAAAGGGGCCCCCCCCCCCCCCGGGGGGAAAAACCCACCCCCCCGGGGGTTATCCCACCCCCCGGGGAAACAGGGGCCCCCCGGGGGGGGAAAGCCCGGGCAGGGCCGGGGGGAAACCCGGAGGGGGTAAGTAGTTTAAAAAATAAAAAAGAATTATTTACCTAGCTTTCCCCCTTTTTCCCAAGTCCGCCCGGGGGCCCCCCCCCTCCCCCTTGGGGCCGCGGAACGGCAGCGATGAACCCTCACACGCCCCGCCCGTGGCCCCTGGGAGCTGAACAGAGGGATCAAAAGACCCAGATGTTCAGCCTCGGGTGTGCCTGCACCGCGCGGTGAGGCGGCGCCCATGATGGTGCAGGTTGGGTCAGTGACCCCGGCCGTGCAGCGGGGGGGCCTTCGGCCCCTTTGGGACAGGGGGGCCCCGGGAAATAGCGACCCTTCTTGGGCCCCCGTGCGGTGGGGGCCGGAAATCGGCGCCTGCCCCAGGGGGGGGAAAACCCCCCTTTCTTCTTTCCTTTCATTTCTTTTTCGAAAAGGTCTTGAAAGTCTGTGTGATTTCTCTCATGATGCAAAAGTACAGTCTCTTTTTTATTTTTTGCATCCATGAGTTATCACACGGACTTTTTAGGCCCCATTCGGGAAAGATAAAAAAGGGGGTTCCAACTGTATAATTTTGAATCTTTCTTTTGAGTTTATATTCCCCTTGCTGATTGGGACCCCGGTTGGGGGGGGCTTTTTTCTGAAATTGTGTTTTCCTTCTTTCCCACCCCCCCCTTATCGTAGTGTTAGTTGGCCCCCTTTGAATGGTTTTCCCCCCTCCCAAAAAGTGTCCCTTGCTGCATTTTGGCTTTCCACCCCGGGGGGGGTCTGAAAACCAAACAGGGCCCCTTCGTTTTAAAGTGAGTTCTCTGAAATCACCCAGGCAGAAAACGAAAGTTGTGGACGGGGAAGAAAGGGAAAGGCAGAAAGAAAAGTAAGAAAAACGGGCAAAAATTTCTGGTAACGGAAAAAACCAAAAAAGCGCGGGCAATACTCTCTTTTAATTTCCCCCAAAAACCAACATCAAGGGGACTGGCAGAGTGTGCGTAAAAAGGGGAAACGGATTTTTAGAGTTAGTGTTTGGTGATTAAAAAAATTACTGGTTTTTGGCCCTTTTAAAATTTTTCACATTTTCCGGGCTTCCTGAAGCTTTGAAAACCCAAAACAAAGGGCAGGGGGCCCACAGCGGAGCGGGAAACCCAAGGGAGAGGGGGAGCACACAGGAACTGGGGGAACAGAAGCAAGTGAATGGCTTGTGACAGTTGCATATATTAAAACCCCTTTCCACCGCAGCCAGTTTTGACCTTCCTGATAGCCCCAATTTTTTAAATCTGACATGTTATTTTATTTGGGAATAACTTTTTGGCATCTATCCATGTGATTCAGAGAGTGTTTTCTTGTGACACATTGTGCTTTGAGAAGATTTGGTCTATACAATCCTTGTTTATTTGTGAAAAATATCAAAATATTATGCAAATTTTTCAAAATTTGCCATTTTCAAACTTCAAAAATGTCTGCATGTAAGACAGATAGATATACCACACAAATTAGTTTGTAACTAGCATCTACTATATGTCGACTGTAGGTTGGTATAATTTTTAAATGTCTTTTTATTTTTTTATGACATTCGGGGGCTTAGAAATTTAGTAGTAATTTTGCACATTTTCAAGAAAATTTGCAACATAGATTTTTTTTTAGAGAGCAGTCCAGTCGTGACATTGCTTTGAGGGGCCTGTATGTTAGATACCCCTATAAATAACTTCATTTAAGAAACTACACCCATTAAAGTATTCAAAACCGCATTTAGGAAGTTTACTAACTCTCTATGCGTTTTACAGAAATTAAAGCAAATTGAAGGTGAAATTTAAAAATTTCACCTTTTTTCAGATTTTAAATTTGTATCTATTGTTCACTGGAACATGGTAGATGATAGTAGGGAAAGATAAATCAATATTGATTTCCCTGGTTCTGCCGATTTTAGAGATATCCCATATGTTGCACTAGTGCGATATATGACTCAAGCCTCAGAATAGGAGGAGCACCTACCGGACTTTGGGGTCTTTCATTATGATTTTCTTTAGGCACTATTTCAGGTTTGAGGACACCTTAAAGTGCTAAAACTTAATAAACACCCCTAAAAAGACCCCATATTGTAAACTACACAACTTAAGAAATATATCCAAGAGTGTAGTGAGTATATTGACCCCAGAGGTGTTTCACAATTTTTTCAGCGTTAAGCTGTGAAAATGAAAAATTTTTCTTTTCAACAATATACAATTTTAGCTGAAAATGTTCATGGAGCAAAATGCACCACAAAACGTGTTACACAATTTCATCAAAGTTCGGCAATATGCTATATGTGGGTGTAAACTGCTGTTTGGGCGCGTGGCAGGGCGTACAAGGGAGGGAGGTCTATTTGGCTTTTGGAACTCAGATTTTGGTGGGGCCATGTTGCATTTGCAAAGCACCCAAAGTACCAGAACAGGTGAAAACTTCCAGAAGTCACCCCATTTTGAATTCAACATCCCTCAGGGAACTCATCTAGGGGTGTAGTGTGTATTTTTGATGCACAGGTGTACCACAGTTTTTTTAGCATTGGGCTGTGAAACTTGTTTTTTTGGGCTTAATTTCTACAGCATTCGCCATGCGGTTTAAATGACATAATAACTTTACTATGCGAGTGAACACAATTATATTTATATCAATTCTATATAGTTTTTATGTTTTATTACTTTTACACAATAGAAATGCGTTTGTAAAAATAAATATGTTTTTATATTGTCATAGTCTGATATCCATAACTTTTTTGGTATATGGAGCTGATTAAGGGCTTGTTTTTTTTGCGGGATGAGTAGCAGTTTTCATTGGTACCATTATACTGTAGGGTTGATATGACGCTTTGATTGCTTTTTATCAAGGTTTTGGAGGTGAGATGAACAAAATACAGCAATCCTGGTAGTGTTTTTTTATTTTTTACAGCAGTCACCATGCAGTATAAATTACATGCTAGGTCATTACGATTACAGTTGTTGCGAACGGCGGCGCAGCCCACAACTCGGGATGCGGGCACCGCCGCAGCTCTGCCCGTGCCCCTGCTTCTGGGGCGAGTGCTGTCGCGGCCCGGGTGTCGGGCGACGGGCGCACTCGCTCCCCTGCGCGCCAGTACTCACGCGGCCGTGATCCCGTCTGTCTGCAGCCTCCTGCTGCCCAGCGCATGTGTACCCGTCCTCTAGCCCCTGGCTCTGTGAAATTTAAAGGGCCAGCGCGCCGGTAATTGGGTAATTGACGGTCACTGCCTCTATATTACCTGGGCGCTTCCACCCACTCTCTGCCGGATCTTTAGTGCCTTTGCCTATAGAGAAAGCGTTTCCTGAAGTCTTGTCCTGATCTTCCGTGTACCGTACCGTTTGTCTCCGTCTCCTGACCACGACCACTGACCTTCCTGCCTGTCCTCGACCACAAACCTCTGACGCCTGTCCTGTACCACGCTATACCTCGGCTGCCACCGCACGCAAGTCGCGTCAGGGTAGCGCCCCTTGGTAGATCCCCCGCAGCAAGCCCCACCCCGCTTGGGGGGGTCGGTGAATTACCGGGCCCTATTTAGACTCCCTCCCTGGCGGGCTTACACCATCCTTGCGGTGGTCCGTGGATCCACTTTTTTACGAGGGGGAGTTACAACAGTGACACCCAATTTGTAAATTGTTTTTTATGTTTTACTGCTTTTACACAATAAAAACACTTTTATTCAAAAATAGAAAACACGTTTTTGCATCGCCATAGTCTGAAAGCCATAACTTTTTTATTTTTCCGTATACAGAGCTGTGTAGGGGCGTGTTGGGGCTGGTGTGGGATGTGTTGACTTTTTTATTGGTACCATTTTGGGGGAACAGGAATTTTTGATCACTTTTAAATCTGTTTTTTTGGAAGGCAGGGTGAAGAAAATACTGCAATCCTAGTAGTATTTTTTTTTTATTTTTAACAGCTCTCACCGTGCAGTATACCTGACAGGTTAATTTTACTCCAGGGATTGATATGATTATGGTGAGACCCAATTTATATAGTTTTTTGCAGCACTTAAAAAAGTGTGTTTATTGTGTTAAGATTCGCCGCCCGACATAGTGCGCTCATACATGCGGTGTAAGGTCCGCTGCGCCTCGCCAGTGTGTGAGGCGCAGTGCGGGACTGCACCTAATTTTCGCTGTCCGTGGAGGTTCGCTCTTACATGCAGTGAAAAGTTCACCGCGCCTCACCAGTGTGTGGGGCGCAATGCGGGACTTAGGCCCAGTGCGGGACTGCACCGAACATGTATTCAGAATCGAGACAGGCTGGAAATCAGCGAGAAATCATTAAAAATGTCTGTGCGGCATGGAGTATGAATCAAAAAATCGCCTTTATAAAGGCGTAAAACATTCTCTGAAAAAGAGCTCAAACCTACTAAAAAAATATATAAATAAATCACTTTCCAAAAATCAAGAACGGCGCTACATGGGGAATTTGGATATTTGGGAAAAATTTCCGGGGGAAATACAGTAATTCAAATTCTGTAAGCGCTTTTCAATGTCGGGAGAAGCCAGCCAATCAGAATAGGAGCGACAGTGAACCATTAAAACCTATGGAGAAGTATTGCCCAATCAAAATCAAAGGGGGGAAAATTTTTCCCCAAAATACAGAAAATTCAAAAAGAAGCTTTTTTGGGTGGGGGGGAAAAACCAACTCCAAATAAAAGGACCCACGGGGAACCTTTTTAAAACCCTTTGGGGAGAAGAAAAGGGACCAATCAAATTAAAAGGGCCCGGGACATTTTCAAAATACAAAAAAAGGGCAGAAAAGGCGGGAATTTGGTTGAAAAAGCGGGGGTTTGGCTAACCCCCCAAACAAAAACCGCAACTACTTGCCCCAAATTGTATCTATGGCCAGATCGGGGAAAAAAAAAAATGCAATCTGGGGTCTCGGGCCCCGGGGCAGGGGAAAAAAGGATTAAAAAAATTTTTTTTTTAAAGCGTAAAATTTTTCTGAAAAAGACCCTAAAAAACCTTTCTAAAAAACCAAACATAAATTTCAAATCCCTAACAATGCTTTTGTCCCCGAGCCCGGCCTACACGGGAAATTTGGGGTTTTAGAAAATTTCCCGGGGAAATACAGAAATTTAAAATTTCTTTAAGCTTTCTCATTGGGGGAAAAAAAACCAGCCAATCAAAATGGAGCGCCAGGGACCCATTATAACCCAAGGGGAAAAAAGTATGGACCAATAAAAACAAAGGGGGGGGAATTTCCCAAAATACATAAAAAAGGAAAGAAAAAATTTGATCGGTTGACCCCGGACCCAAAATATGAATCCCCCAAAAACATATTTAGCCCTCAAATTTCGAAGGGAGAAAAAAGGGCGCGATAAAAAGGGCGCCCAAAAAGTTATTACTGTCTAGGGGGAAATTTTTTCTAGTTACTTTTTAAAAACCCCCATTCATACATGTCCCCTTTGTCCAATTATGGCAAAAGACGGGTTGATGGATGCTTAGATGATGATTTAGTTTTGGGAGCAATTACGTTGGCCATCGCATGGTCGTTTGGCCCGATAGCCCGACCATCATCGAAAATATATTCGATGGGAAAATGGTCGATTATGAGCAAAGACCATTAAAGCGGGGGAGAGAACAACCCCTTTCCCATTTTTACACCCAAAAACGGGGCCCTGGAGAAGCGGGAAAATTAACATCCAAAACCGCCCAAAGGGATCCCATGCTACATCTTGGGGGCAAACACACTTAGGTTTATAAAACCCAAAAAAAAAAAAACACACCCCCAATTCCATCCCGGTCTTGTACCACAGAAAGCCCCTTAAAAACCTGCATCACCCAAAAATTTAAAAAAAGTGCCAGAAGGCAGTATGATTTGAACCATCATTTTACTTGAACTGGACATTGACTATCCCTGTCCTGGAACGCAGCATGAGCCCCAAACCTGCATGACCCCAGATTTAAAAAGTGCCGCAAAAAGGAGTCTTTCAACCACCATTTTTAGTTTCACTGGACATAGACTATTCCCTCTCCTGGGGCCACAGCATGAGCCCCAAACCTGCATGACCCCAGATTAAAAAGTGCCGGAAAAAGGAGTCTTTCAAACACCAATTTAGTTTCACTGGACATTGAAAATATCTGACCTGGGCCACAGCATGAGCCCCAAACCCGCATGACCCCCAGATTTAAAGTGCCGGAAAAAGGAGTCTTTCAACACATTTTGTTTCATGGACATTGACTATACCTGTCCTGCCCAGCATGAGCCCAAACTTGAATGACCCCCACATTAAAAGTGTGAAAAAGGGTCTTTCAACCACCATTTTAGTTGAACTGGACATTGCCTATATCTGTCCTGTTCCGCAGAATGACCAAGAATCCTGTCTGACCCAAAAAATTAAAAAGTGCCGGGAAAGAGGAGTCTTTCAACCACCATTTTAGTTGAACTGGACATTGACTATACCTGTCCTGGACCGCAGTATGACCATTAAACCTGTCTGACCCCCAAATTAAAAAGTGTCGGGAAAAGGGAATCTTTGAACCACCATTTTAGTTTCACTGGACATATACTGTCCCTGTCCTGGGTAGCGCTTGCCCCTCCGTATGAGTGGCGGACCAATTGAGCTTCACTTGGAAACACTGGTGGTTAACGCTCCTGTTTCCACCCAGTGCCCTTTTTCTTGGCATTCTTTTTCTCATTTTACTCAACGTGCTGGAGGAAATTGTCTCTGTACTTTTTTTCTCTGTCCGTGCTCCATACTCATATGTCCTCTGAATAACCTACATCTGGTCAAGTTTTCCTGTACCTCCCTTGTACAATTCAGAGGAATTTTTTTTCCCAGCTATTTTGTACATGCAAGTTTTTTAGTAGTTTAATTCTAAAAAAAATTTTAAAATAGGATGGAATCCCACCATGTCTTTGTTTCTCTTTTTTTAATTGTATTAAATGGGTTGTCTCAATACAGGGATTGATAGCTATGTTAAAGATCTTGCAAAAACAAGTCATTTTGCAATATGTGTCCATTAACAGTGTCCTACCTATTCCTGTTTCTGACAGCACCATCACCCTTGAGCCACTCTTGACAATTATGAAGAACAAATGTCTGTTAGAAACAACATTTTTTTATAATAGGACCTGTAGTATAGCTGCATTTCAAAGCAAAATGCCCCCAAAAATTCAAAGCATGACCCTTGAGCCACTTTGGACAATTGTGAAGAACAAATGTCTGTTAGAAACAACATTTTTTTTTTATAATAGGACCTGTAGTATAGCTGCATTTCAAAGCAAAATGCCCCCAAAAATTCAAAGCATGACCCTTGAGCCACTTTGGACAATTGTGAAGAACAAATGTCTGTTAGAAACAACATTTTTTTTATAATAGGACCTGCATTTCAAAGCAAAATGCCCCCAAAAAATCAAAGCATGACCGTTGAGCCACTTTGGACAATTGTGAGAACAAATGTCTGTTAGAAACAACATTTTTTTATAATAGGACCAGTAGTATTGCTGCATTTCAAAGCAGCATGACCCAAAAAATTATAAAAATGACTTCTCAGCCACTTTTAAAAAATTTGTGAGGAGAAATGCCACTTAGAAGCCACATTTCTGTTCCAAAGGACCATGATTATTGCTGTATCTCACAGCTACATGACCCCAAAAAATTATAAATATGACTTCTCAGCCACTATTAAAAATTGTGAGGGAGAAATGCCACTTAAAAGCCACATTTCTGTTCCAAAGGACCATAATTATAGCTGTATCTCACAGCAACATGACCTCAAAACCAACAAAATGAACTGTTGGGAAAAGAGAATAAAAATTGCAGTAAGAAATGATCATTTTAAAAAACATTTTTCAAGAGGACCATTTCTGTTTGAAGAGGAATGTGAAATAGACCGGCAACTAATCGGTGACCTCGGCAATTGGGGCCACAACATCATCAGAGATCCATGCCTGATTCATCTTGATGAAAGTCAAACGATCCACATTATCTGTGGAAAGCCGGATGTGTTTGTCTGTAATGACTCCTCCAGCTGTGCTGAAGGTCCGCTCAGATATGACGCTGGCTGCTGGGCAGGACAACACCTTTATGGCGTGGCGAGCAAGCTCGGGCCATTCGTCATTTTGGATACCCAGAAAGTCTTTTGGGGTCCGGAAACACATACAAAAACATCGGTGTTGAGACGCAGATAATCGTGCACCATGATCTTAAGTGGTTCTGTGTGTTGGATGTATGCCCTGCATTGCATGCGTTGTGAGGTGGTAAACAAAGATTGCCAGAGGTCACCCATTGGCTTCTGCCACCGTGCCTGCTGCGGCCGCTACAGCTACTGGGCACTCTACTGCTGTCACGTCGCTGATGTTGTTCCACCGTGACATTTGGGGGAACGTGAAGCAGACGCAACAGATGTCTCCAGTTGATCAATCAGCAAGGTCTCCATTTCCTGCATTTTACTCTCTATTTGGGTGGGTGGAAGGAAAGTGCTGAGTTTTGTTTTGTACCGGGGATCCAGGACGGTGGCCACCCAGTAACTGTTGTTCATTTTGATGGCCTTAATGCGAGGATCATGTTGGAGGAAATGGAGCATCCAAGCACTCATGTGAGAGATGGAGCCTTGATTTCCCAAGCCTCTGGGTCGAGGGGCACTAGCAAACTGATCTTCCTCATCTTCCTCCTCCGCCTCAAATTCGCGCCAACCTCTTTCCAAGGCAGGGACGTCGGTAACGTCGGTGTCTAGGAATACCTCCTCCTCCTCCTCCGCTGCCTCCGGCACAGCTTCAACACAGCCCTGACTTGCCTGAGATGATGCACCCTGAGAGCTGACGCGCCACCTTGCACTAGCTCTGGACCCCGAACCACTGCCTAATGAAGACCGATGAAATTGTGAAACTGTCGGGCCTTGTGGATTTGACGGAGAGAGAGGCTCCGTGTCCGCATCTGTGTCCGTCTCCTCCTCCCTCGCTGGTGGGACCTGTTGTTCAGAGTGTCCAACGATTGTTCCAGAACTAAGATCACCACAATGCTCATGCTGACAAGGGCATTGTCCGCACTGACCATTTTTGTGGCTTCTTCAAAACTGGCAAGGATGGTTCAGAGCTCTTTCACCTGCCTCCACTCTCGGTGGCTCAACACCCCAAGGTCCGCATGCTTGTCAGGCCATGTTGTCATTCGGTACTGCGTCATGGCATTGCTCTGCTGCCACAATCGCTGGAGCATGTGGAGGGTGGAATTCCAGCGTGTTGCCACGTCAATAATGAGACGGTTGACGGGGAGGCCGAGCTGACGCTGCAACGCAGCCAGGCGGGATGAAGCGGGTGCGAACGGCAGAGTGCGAACTTAGACTTCGAGCCTTCCTCAGCAGGCAGTCCAGACCAGGGTAGCTCTTTAGAAATTTCTGGACGACAAGGTTCATGACATGTGCCAGGCAAGGGATGTGCTCCTACCTACCGATCTTAAGGGCGGCCAGCAGATGTCACCCGTTTATCCGCACACCACCTTGCCTGGCACAAGTTCTTGGCACCCAGCCAGCACTCGATCTCGTTGTGGAGAGCCATCCACAGCTCCTGACCTGTGTGGACGGTCTCCAAGACAGATTAATTTCAACATGGCCTGGTTTCTCTGGGCACGTGATGCCACCAGAGGACCTTGGGGGAAAGAACCCTGCACCATCCCTGCGGTTTTGAAGAGCGTGCGCCGAGCCTGAGAGCCACCGTCACCCCCAGAGACATCCACCCAGCTCACCCAGTGAGCTGTCACAGAGATATAGCGGCCTTGGCCGTGCTTACTAGTCCATGTTGTCGGTGGTCGATTGGACTTTTCCGGCCACAGATGCAGACAACGCGCTTGAAATTTTAGATGACACATGGCTGGCCAGGGCAGGGATGGCTTTTCTGGCAAAGAAATGCCTGCTCGGCATCTGGTATTGGGGGCAGGCAAGGGCCATGACGTGGCGGAACCCATCTGTGTCCACCAGACGGAAAGGCAACATTTCCAAGGCCAAAAGCCTGGCAATGCCGACATTCAGGCTTTTGGCTTTGGGATGGTTTGGGTTAAAGTGTTTCTTCTGCTCCCACACCTGGAAGACAGAAGGCTGGCTGCTAGACTGGCCACTGTACGGCATGCAGGTCGTCAAACTGGCGGAAGGAGAAGGGGTAGGATGGGTCTCTGGTGGTGCTGGTGGTACTCGGGCGACGGTGGAGGCTGAAGCGGAGGCTGATCTCTGATCATGACTCTGAGAGACATGGGCAGCTGAGGAACGCTTGGTGGTGGCGGAGGAGGAGGAGGCGGAGACAGAGGGTGTGACAGTGGTTGGAGGCCCGGCGTCGGTCTGGCCTTTTTTGACTAGACATGTTGGTGGTGGTTAACCACCTAAGGTTCTTGCCTCTACTTATGCGTTTACGGCATAGGCGGCCTATGACATCGCTGGGTGAATCAGAGGCTTGCTCAAAGAAGGCCCAGGCTTGAGAGGTGCTGGACCTTTTTGACGGCGATAAGCAAGGAGCGGGGTTTGTGCTGACCGTGGCTGGCGGAATCATATCAGCGACCGCCATCTCCCTTTTTGAGGCGGAACCCGTACTGACACTACCCCATCGTCTTCCTCCTCGTCCAGTAATGAAGCGCTCGCAAGCAAATTCTGCTGAAAAGACCACGTTGGATCCGCAATGTCATCATCATCATCATCAACACACAGGTGACTTCGTCGTCCTGACATTCTGTGTCCAGAAGCTGCGGGCTACAAGCAAGAGGGACTGCAAGGCGTTGCCGACCGCCCGGGATTTTTGCCGATTGACCGGCTTCCTTCTCCTCCTGTAATGGCATCAGTAACTGGGCGTCAGAGCAGAGAAAATCATCCTCTTGGCCTCTTGATCTTTTAACATGCCTTCTGACCCCAACCGCATTTTGTCATCAAAGAGGTCTACAGAAAATGGATAATCCACAGTGGTGGGTATACGAGTTGACATTTGGGCTGCTTCAAAGTTGGACGGAATGCTGGTGATGCTGATGACGACATTTGTGGGCCGTGACTGGGAGGACGAGGAGGTAAGACTGCTGGATGCAGGTTGCATTAACCACTGAAGGACAGATTGGCGACGCTGTTTGTTACTGAGATTCACAGGGCCCTGACCCAGCGATGACAGGCCTGACGGTCCTGCAACTGACGATCCGCTGGCATGCGTGTTGTCGCCAGCACTGGAAGGAGCACCTTCTCTCGTACCTCTACCTCCATGTCCTACCCCCCTCTTTGCTCGCTTACCACCTGAATTTCACTCCATGTTCAGAAATATAAAAATTTGAGAAGGTATGGAAGAGTTTTGGAAAGTCTCTTATTAAAAGACGGCAAATCACAGCTATTCTCAAATCCCTCAAATCAAAACAAAATTGCTGGATTCAAATATAACTGCAAAGTAGATCTATCAACAAAGCTGGCCTGCGCCAAAATGAAAAAACACGTATCTGAAATGTATTCGGATGATACAAGGTATTTTTGGCACCTATCAATTCATCTGTGGTGACTATAAAATTGCTGTATTCAAATTTAAGTGCAAGCTGCCTCAATGAACAAAGCTGTAGTGCGCCAAAGTCAAAAAACACGTATCTGTTATGTATTCGTATAATACAAGATATTTTTGGCACCTTTCAATTCACCTGTGGTGACTATAAAATTGCTGGATTCAGATTTTTAAGTGCAAGGTGCCTCAATGAACAAAGCTGTAGTGCGCCAAAGTCAAAAAACACGTATCTGTTTATGTATTCGTATAATATATTTTTGGCACCTTTCAATTCACCTGTGGTGACTATAAAAATTGCTGGATTCAGATTTAAGTACAAGCTGCCATCAATTGACCCAAACAAAGCATGGTATACCCAAAGTCAAAAAACAACGTATCTGTTATGTATTCGTATAATACAAGGTATTTTTGCCACTTTCAATTCCCCCTGTGGTGACTATAAAATTGCTGGATTCAAATTTAAGTGCAAGTGTGTCTATCAACAAAATCTGGACTGGGCAAAAGTGGCAAAAAACACGTATCTGTTATGTATTGTTTTAAAAATCAAAGATATTTTTGCCACCTTTCAATTCACCTGTGGTGACTATAAAATTGCTGGATTCAGATTTAAGTGCAAACTGTCTCAATGAACAAAGCTGTAGTGCGCCAAAGTCAAAAAAACACGTATCTGTTATGTATTCGTATAATACAAGATATTTTTTGAACCTTTCAAGTCACCTGTGGTGACTATAAAATTGCTGGATTCAGATTTAAGTGCAAGCTGCCGCAATGAACAAAGCTGTAGTGCGCCAAAGTAAAAAAAACACGTATCTGTTATGTATTCGTATAATACAAGATATTTTTGGCACCTTTCAATTCACCTGTGGTGACAATAAAATTGCTGTTTTCAGATTTAAGTGCAAGGTGGATATATCAACAAAGGTGGAATGGGCAAAATTGAAAATGAACACCTATCTGAAATGTATACTGATAATAAAAGTGGAGTTTTGCACCTAACAAAGAGACCTGCAGTTACTAGAAAAGTTATGTATCCTATAAGTTCAGGCTGCCCAATATCCAGGAAATATTTCAATAGAAAACTGTTAATAATAAAGCTATTGCAGTGCAATGTCTACACTAAGTCTTGGTGATCTTTATCCAGTATTCTTTATAGAGCTTGTCTGTGTTCGCCCACGGGACCCCCCCCCGCTCCCCCTCCCCATGACTTTACAGCGGTAGATGCTCCATTAAAATTCTCTAGCTACCTACATATAATCTTCCAATCTCTAATCTAACTAAATTGTAAGGATCACAGCTAATAGTAGAGGTTTCTCTGTGAAGAAATAGAATAATTTCGCTGAGCTGTTTGGACACAAGCAGAGCGCACGTCCTTCTGCTCTGAGACGCTGAGAGACACTGAGGCTGAACAGGAAACGCTGTTCTATGTAAAACGAGGTCATGTGATTTTAACCTAAATTATCGCATGATCTAAAAATTTCGATCAACATAAAAACTGTGCCGATTTCAACTTTGTCGATAATAATCGCTCAACACTAATGATGACACCAGTATTCACTTTATTCAGTTTGTACAGATTGTGTTTACATAAGTACTGTATGAATGAGCGTCACTAGAGTATGGTTACAATAAAATATTTTCTGCATGAACAATATGACTGTTAAATTTGAAGTACTCAATGCCTATGTACTCAGTAAATGTGTTCCTATTATACAGACATAGGCTCCATTCAAACACATTTACAAATAATGGTTAAAACAGTCCCAAACCATGACACTCCCATCACCATGCTTGACTGTAGCAAGACACACTTGTCTTGCTGCTCCTCTCCTAGTTGCCACCACACACACTTAACACCATTTGAACCAAATAAGTTTATCCCGGTCTCATCAGACCACAGGACATGGTTCCAGTAATCCATCTCCTTAGTCTGCTTGTCTTCGGCAAACTATTTATGGGCTTTCTTGTGCATCGTCTTTAGAAGAGGGTTACTTCTGGGACAACAGCCATGCAGACCATTTTGATTCAGGAAATACTTACTTGATCCCTTTGCTGATTTTGTAAGTTTTCCCACTGACAAAGACATGAACAGTCTATAATTTTAACGATAGGTGAATTTTAACATTGAGAGATAGACTATCAAAAATAAAATCCAGAAAATCACATTGTATAAATGATATAAATTTATTTGCATTTTGCAGTGAGAAATAAGTATTTGATCCCTCTGGCAAACAAGACTTTTTTGTAGTTGATGATGAGGTTTGCGCACATGTCAGGAGGAATTTTGGTCCACTCCTCTTTGCAGATCATCTCTAAATAATTAAAGGGGTTGTCTCATCTCAAAGTTTCATATGATGCATGAATGAAATAATGCTGCTTTGCTCTGTCACTTCCTGGTCAAGCTGTCTGTAATTAGCATATGAGCTCCGTGTATTCAGACCTCTGCTAAATAGATAAATCTCATGCTGTCAGAACCAGGGAAGCTTCTGAGTTAAAGTAAACCGCAGTAATTACTGGGTTTTGTCTGAAGGATCAGATAACACACAAACTCTCACTGTCCGAAGTTGTGAGCTGCCGCGACCTGTGTGATGACGTCACTCCCTGCTATCAGACAGAACAAACAGCAGGGGGACAGAAGTATACTGGTCAGTCACTTGGGGAACCAGAGAGAGCACAGAAGCTGATAAAATCACTTGTAGCTCCTTAACAAAAAAAAATGAACAACGCAATATATTTGGAAAACATCTTTATTTAGTGTTCCCTACATGTTGAAAGCTAATCTTTGTAGCTAGACAACCCCTTTAACATTTTGAGGTTGTCACTAGGCAACTTGGAGCTTCAACTCCCTCCATAAGTTTTCCATGGGATTAAGGTCTGGAGACTGGCTAGGCCACTCCATGACCTTAATGTTCCTCTTTTTGAGCCACTCCTTTGTTGCCTTGACTGTATGTCTTGGGTCATTGTTTTGCTGGAAGACCCAACCATGACCCATTTTTGATGTCCTGGTGGAGGAAAGGAGGTTGTCACTCAGGATGTTACGATACATGGCTCCATCCATTCTCCCATTGATGCGGTGAAGTAGTCCTGTGCCCTTAACAGAGAAACAACCCCAAAACATAATGTTTCCACCTCCATGCTTGACAGGGGGGACGGCGTTCTTTGGGTCACAGGCAGCATTACTCTTCCTCCAAACATGGCAAGTTGAGTTAATGCCAAAGAGCTGAATTTTTGTCTCATCTGACCACAGCACCTTCTCCCAATCACTCACAGAATCATCCAGATATTCATTGGCGAACTTCAGATGGGCCTGCACATGTGCCTTCTTGAGCAGGGGGACCTTGCGGGCACTGCAGGATTTTAAACCATTACGGTGTAATGTGTTACCAATGGATTTCTTGGTGACTGTGGTCCCAGCTGCCTTGAGATCATTAACAAGTTCCCCCTGTGTAGTTTTACGCTTATATCTCACTTTCCTCATGATCAAGGATACCCCGCAAGGTGAGATTTTGCATGGTGCCCCAGATAGATGTCGACTGACAGTCATTTTGTATTTCTTCCATTTTCTTACTATTGCACCAACAGTTGTCTCATTCTGACCTTCTCATCAGTCTGTGGACAAGAGTCTTTTATAAAGGTGACTATTTAAGACGGTTGTCTTTAATGCAGGTAATGAGTTGATTAGGAGCGTCTGTAGGAGACAGAACTCTTAATGGTTGGTAGGGGATGCAAATAAATGTATATAATTTATACAATGTGATTTTCTGGATTTTATTTTGGATATTCTATCCCCTCAATTAAAATAACCTACCTGTAAAATTATAGACTGTTCATGTCTTTGTCATGGCAAACTTACACAATCAGTGAGGTATTAAATAATTATTTTCTTCACTGTATATGGTTTGAGCCCTGAAAGGCTGACCCCTTCTTCTTCTTCCAGCAAAGCTGGCAGCACTCATATGTCTATTTTGAAAAGACAATCTCTGGATATGATGCTGAGCACGTGCTTTCAACTCCTTTGCCGACATAAAGCCCTGTCTGATGGAACCATCTTGTTTAAACCACTGTATGGCCTTGGTCACCATGCTGCAACTCAGTTTGAGGGTGTTGGCAATCTTCTTCTTCTTCTTATAGCATAGGTCATATTTGTATAGAGCAACAATACTTCTTTTAGATCCTCACGATTCTTTTCGATGCCATGTTGAACTTCAAGTGACCAGTATAAGAGGCTGTAAGACACTAACAAGTCACATGAAATCAGGGAGGGAAAATGGCAAATTGTGTACAATTTGTCCATTTCCATTAGGGTTTCCTCGATTTTGTGCCACAGTTTAGACATTGATTGCTGTGTGCAGGTTATTTTGAGGGCACACTAAATTTACACTGTTATACAAGTTGAACACTGACTACTTTACAGTGTATCAAAGTGTTGTTCCATTAAAGGATATAATACAATATTTACAAAAATGTGAGGGGTGTACTCAATATTGTGAGGTAATTCAATCCAGGAAAAGAGAAAAAACACATGGAATATTTTCAAAAATGAACATGAGATTCTTAGTATACTTTTTGATCAAATGGTATAAGCCCACTTGACATTTCATGGGGACTTCTATAAAGTGGGTCCCTACACTTTGATGTAGCACCACATGGCGGACACCACTGCAGTGACAGCTGCACCAGTAAGAAGAACAAGTGGCTCAACAACACCATTGCTGCCAGACCTAGCCCCCTGACTCTGGGTCACACCACCCCACAGGCACCGCAACACAGCAACAATGGATCACAAGTGCTCACTTTTCCACGGGCTCTCAGCAGCAGTCTGAAAATAGGGAGTAGTGGCCCTTATTTATATTACTCCTAATTAAAAACACCTGGGTCAAAAGGAAAGGAGTGCTGGTCCAGGATAAAACAAAAAAATGAGGGGACAGACTATTATAATTCAATCCAGGAATAGAGAAAAAAGACATGGTTCGCACATCCACTTGCTGAGAAGCAATAGATCAACGTATGGCAAGTGGATTTGTGGTCCATGTCTTTTTTTCCTCTCTTGCTGGATTGAATTATAGTAGTCTGTACCCTCATTTTTTGTCCTGCTGCTTCAGCTCGCCTACAGTTAAAGGGGTTGTCTTATGTTAAAGATCTTTCAGAATCAAGTCACTTTGCAATATGTGTCCATTAACAGTGTCCTACCTATTCCTAGATATCCCCTCTTGTATGGGTTGCATCAACTCCTCAGGTCACTATAGCTACAGACCTCTTCGATCTATCCTGATAGGCTGCCAGTGGTGGTCGCTAGCTACAGACCTGGTGTCCTCAGCAGCTCATCACTGCAGGCCAGTAGTAACCAGTAAACACTGAATTCAAATATGCAACTGAGAAAACAGGACTGAGGTAAGATGGAGTGATGTAGTGAGACAACCCCATTAAGTGAAGGAGACTCAGAAGCCCCAGCACACCATCTTGAATACAGGCAGGTGTGATATATGACATCATACTGGTCTGTATCATACATGCCAACTCTCCCGCTTTTGGCGGGGGGGTCCCGCTAATGGGGGTCGGGCCCCCCCGCCCCGCCCTCCCGGCAGAGTTGGCATTCCTCCCGCCGCCAGCAGGCAGCGGGGGGACCGCGGTGCAAGAGTAGCGCTAGTGCGCTACTCTGGCGCCGCCGGGCCGCTCCTACAGGCGGGTTAAGCGCCCGCAGCGGCCGCTCACCCGCCCTGCGAGTTTCACTGACTTGTGCGGCCGCAGCCGCACAATCGGTCAGCAGTACAGGGAGAAGGCAGGAGGGATCGCTCCCTCCTCCCCCTGTATGCACAGCGCCGGTGCGCGCTGTACATACAGGTCAGCGTCGCAGGGGGAGTGACGCGCGGCTGCGGTCACTCCCCCTGCGACGCTGAGACTACTCAGTTGGCCGGGAGATGTCCGGAGCTGCAGGGAGCCTGGTGAGGTAAGTGGCTTTTATTATTTTATTTTTATTAGTTATAGGGGGCACTACCTGGCTACAATGGGGGGGGGGTCTACCTGGCAACAGAGGGGGCACTACCTGGCTACAATGGGGGGGCTACCTGGCAACATAGGGGGCACTACCTGGCTACAATGGGGGGGCCTCTACCTGGGAACAGAGGGGCACTACCTGGCTACAATGGGGGGGGGTCTACCTAGCAACAGAGGGGGCACTACCTGGCTATAATGGGGGCACTACCTGGCTAACAAAGGGGGCATTACCTGGCTAACAATGGGGGCATCTACCTGGCAACAGAGGGGCACTACCTGGCTAACAAGGGCATCTACCTGCAACAATGGGGGCATCTACCTGGCTAACAAAGGGGGTATCTACCTGGCTAACAAAGGGGGGCATCTACCTGGCTAAAAATTTGGCTTTACCTGGCTACAGAGGGGGCTCTACCTGGCTACAGATGGGGCATCTACCTGGCTACAGAGGGGGCATCTACCTGGCTACAGAGGGGGAATCTACTTGGCTACAAGGGGGCATCTACCTGCCTGTAAGGGGCACTACCTGGTTATGGTTGGCTACTACCTGGCTATAAGGGCATCTATCTGGCTTTCTTCCAATGCCGTTATGCAGTTAGGTGGAGTGGGTGTCGCCCTCTTGAATCTCCTGCTTTTTCAATTTCAAAAGTTGGCAATTATGATCTGTATCAGTTGACATGAGACTGGGCATTGGAACCACACAGGTGGCAGAGGCAGATTGGGAAAGTACAGTAATTTTGGAGTGGGCTGCAGAATCAACTCTTCTGGCGGATGCCAAGCACCCCATTACAACACTATGTATAAGAATTGGGGGTTTTATTCCCCAGTCACTTGCTACAGAAAAAATGTGTATGGATCATCCAGTGTTCTGTGGATTTTCTAATTCACAGCATGTTTATTATTGAGGATTCTGCAACTGAACTTGAGCCCTTGTTTTTAATTTATTTTTTCTTTTAGGTGTAACAAAAGTGATGTTTTCTGCTTTCATACTGTCTGCATCTTGTCACGTACCCGGACGTAGAGGTGGATCCACTGGGCCACCGCAAGCGGTGGTGTAAGCCACGCCAGGGAACGGAATCTAAGTAGGTCCCGGTTTTCCCCAAAAGGCCCGCGCAAAGCGGGATGGACTTGCTGCGGCGGGATTAAACCAGGTCGTTACCCCTGACGTGACTTGCTTGCGGTGACAGCCGAGGTATAGCGTGGTGCAAAAATTGTCGGGCAGGCTCGTAGTCGGGAACAGGCAGAGGTCAGGGCAGGCGGCACAGGTTCGTGGTCGGGGACAGGCGCTAGGTCAGGGCAGGCGGCAAGAAGCGTGGTCGGGGAACGGAAGCAAATGGTACGGTACACGGTAAGTCAGGACAAGGCTAGTAACGCTTCCTCAATAGGCTGAAATGGCACTACAGATCCAGCAACGGCCCAGGAAGGGCAGCTTAAATAGGGGCAGTGACCGGCAATAGCAATTACCGGTAAAACTGGCCCTTTAAATCTCACAGTGCCGGCGCCGCGCGCGCCTTAGATGTCGGGACGCGCGCACCGGGAGGCTGAGACCGCAACAGGAGCGCGGGGGTAAGTAAGGAGGAGTCGGGCCGGCCGGGTGAGCGCGCCCCCCGCCCGTCAAGCGGGCGGCGGTGCCGCTCGTGCGGCGACCACGGGTGTGCCCGCGACCCGGGACGGGGGTCGCGGGCCCACCCGTGACAGTACCCCCCCCCCCTTCGGCCTCCCCCTCTTTCTGGCCTGGAGGAATCTCTGAATTATGTCCCGATCCAGAATATTGTTCTCTGGCTCCCAGGACCTCTCCTCGGGACCGACCCCCTTCCAGCCAATGAGAAAAAAACCACTTCCTCTGACCGTTTTTCTTGTCTAGAATTCCTTTACCGAAAAAGAAAATCGGTGGTATCGGCCTCAGGAGGGGGAGGAGCAAGTACCCGAGAGAAGCGATTAAGGACGACCGGTTTAGCAGGGAGACATGGAAGGATTCGGGACCCCCCATAGTGGGAGGAAGGCGGAGCTTGTCTGCTACGGGGTTAATGCGCTTGAGCACCTCGATTGGACCCAGGAACCGGGGACCCAGCTTTTTAGCTGGGAACCTTGAAACGTATATTTTTAGCCGACAACCACACCTTGTCCCCAGGGGGGGAAGGTTGGCGGAGGTCTTCGCTTTTTGTCGGCTTGACCCTTGGTGCGGGCGGAGGCAGGGATAGCGAATGGTGAGTCTGTCTCCAGATAGCTGTCAGGTCCTGGACCAGCTCTTCCACAGCAGGGACCCCGAGGGCACAAAAAGGGGGGAGGGGTGGCGGGGATTGTCGCCGTAGAAAAATAAAGAAAGGAGCAGCACCAGCAGATCAGAGTCCAATGAGTTTAACGAAAACTCGGGCCCAGGGCAACAAGCTGGACCAATCATCCTGGCGAGCGGAGACAAAGTGCGCAGGTAGCACCCTAGCGTCTGGTCTACTCTCTCTCTACCTGCCCATTGGACTGGGGGTGGTAGGCCGAAGAAAAGTCCAGTTTCATTTGTAGTTGTTACAGAGGGAGCGCCAGATCTGGAGACAAATTGAACGCCACGGTCCGACACTATGTGCTGAGGGGAGCCCATGCAGCCAAAAAATATGAAGAAAAAAATAGACTGGCAAGGCGAGGAGCAGAGGTAGACCCGGCAGAGGAATAAAGTGGGACATCTTAGAAAACCGTCATAACCACCCAGATTACGGGGGTTCCCAAAGCGGAGGGAGGGAGTCCGTGATAAAATCCCTGGCCACTTGGGTCCAAGGACAGCTGGGTATATGTAGAGGGAGGCGGAGACCTGCCGTTTTGTGACGTTGAGACTTTTTCCGGTCACAGGAAGCGCAGGGCTCCACAAAACTCACACATCCTGGGCTAGGCTCGGCCACCAGTAGAATGGGAGATGAGAGAGCAGGCCTCCTGCACTCCTGTGTGCCCCACCATACGGGAGCAATGACCCCATGACAATTTCTTCTTCCGAAGAGCTGTACGGACGTATGTCTTGCCGGGAGTAATGAGTTGTTTATCTACTGGTGCGGCAGATATGAGCCGTTCTGGAGGTTTAATATGCCGTGGAGTGGACTCGTATCCAGTCAAAATCCGAAGCACGGGAGAGAGAAAACCCGAATATCGTCAAGATAAAAACCACGGCATGTGTACAGGAGGTCCCGGAAGATGTCATTGACGAATTCTTGGAAGACGGCCTGGGCATTTCAGAGCCAGAAGTGCATGACCAGGTACTCGAAGTGCCCGTCGCGGGTGTTGAAAGCAGTCTTCCATTCGTCGCCCTCTCGAATCCGTATGAGATTATAAGCCCCTCGCAGGTCCAGTTTAGTAAAGATCTTGGCACCACGTAGCCGATCAAAAAGTTCCGTGATCAAAGGCAGGGGATAGCGGTTCTTTACCGTGATCTTGTTGAGGCCTCGATAGTCTATGCAAGGACGCAGGCTTCCGTCCTTCTTAGCCACGAAGAAGAACCCGGCCCCAGCTGGAGTGGAGGACTTGCGGATAAACCCCCTCTGAAGTTCTCCTTGTATACGTGGACATAGCCCAGGGTCTCAGGTAACGACAGGGGGTAAACCCTGCCACGTGGAGGGACGTCCCGGCAGGAGGTCAATAGGACAGTTCTATGGGCGATGGGGCGGCAACGTCTCAGCTTGCTTCTCGGAGAAGACGTCTGCGAAGGCTTGGTATGGTGCAGGAAGGCCCGTCAGAGGTTTAGACGATCCCAAAGAAGCGGTAAGCACCGGGCGAGGTGCCACCAAACAGCGAGACTGACACTCCGGACCCCAACTCAGGACTTCGCCCGACTGCCAATCGAGCACCGGAGGTGGCGTTGCAGCCACGGGAGACCCAGGAGAATGGGCGAGGAGGAACGGGGTTTGTAATAGAACGCAAGTCTCTCCTTATGCAGCACCCCTACTTGTAGGGCCAGGGGCTCAGTTCGGAACCGAATAGGGTCCTTGAGAAATTTTCCCACTGACCGAAGAGATGAGTAGGGGCTTCTCCGGGTGGATCACAGGGAGGTTATGCTGGCATACCAGAGCAGCGTCCAAGAAGTTTCCGGCAGACCCAGAGTCTAGGAAAGCAGTAGCCTGAAACTGGGCACCAGGCCTAGTGCCGACGATCACAGCATGGTCGGCAAGGAGAGGGCTTGCTTCTCACCTAGGACGCCTCTCCTACGTATCTAGGTGCGCCCTTTCCCGGACGCTGAGGGCGCAGTGGGCAGGATCTGCGGAAATGGTCAGCACTGCCACAGAAAAGACAAAGATTCTCCTCACGTCTTCTGGTTAGCTCAGTTTTAGACAGTGGGCCCGATCCACCTCATGGCCCCTTCGGCGGCAGGTGGGGAGGGCGACTGAGGCGGCCTTTGAAATATTGGGGCCAGACGAGGAAGACGTCAGGGTCAGCTTTTCTCTCGTTCCTGCCGGAGTTCCTCCTGGCGTTCCGAGAAACGGATGTCAAACGAGTGGCCGGGAGATAAGGTCGCTCAAGGAAGACGGAAGATCCCGGGCGAAAAGCATCCTTGACGCGGTGGAGAGGCCCTTCTTGAAGGGGGGCAGTCACGCCGCTTCATTCCATGATAATTTGGGGGCCAGAGTGCGGAAATGTACGGCATAATCGCCTACAGATGATCCCCTTGGGGCAGATTTAGCAAGGCGTCTCGGCAGACGAAGCCCGGGATGGGTTTCCCCGAAAAAGCTCCTGAACTCGGTGAGGAATGTAGCCAGGTTTGCTGTGACCGGATAGTCCCTGTCCCAGAGGTGGGTAGCCCAAGCCAGGTCTTTCCCGGAGAGAAGGCTTAGCTCGAACGCCACCTTAGATCGGTCGGGAGGAAATTGGTTGCCATTAACTCAATATGCAGGGAGCATTGGGTATAAAGCCCCTGCAGCCTTGGAGTCCCATCGAATTTGGTCGCATAGATAGACGGAGCCGTGGGCCAGCGGTTGGAGCCGACCGGGGGAGCAAACGGAGCCACGGGAGCGGGTTGTTGCTGCTGAACGGCCAGAGCTGCTGCATCATGGCGGAGAGATGGCTGAGTTGCTGGGCTTGCTGAGCAGCTGTTGGAATGCTGAGCCACAATGGGGGTGAGGTCAGCGTCAGACGGCAGAGGCACCTTGGCGGGATCCATGGCCGGATCTTACTGTCACGTACCCGGACGTAGAGGTGGATCCACTGGGCCACCGCAAGCGGTGGTGTAAGCCACGCCAGGGAACGGAATCTAAGTAGGTCCCGGTTTTCCCCCAGAGGGCCCCCCGCAAAGCGGGATGGACTTGCTGTGGCGGGAGTCTACCAGGGCGTTACCCCTGACGTGACTTGCTTGCGGTGACAGCCGAGGTATAGCGTGGTGCAGACTCGTCAGGCAGGCTCGTAGTCGGGAACAGGCAGAAGGTCAGGGCAGGCGGCACAGGTTCGTGGTCGGGGACAGGCGCTAGGTCAGGGCAGGCGGGCCCAAAAAGCGTGGTCGGGGAACGGAAGCAAATGGTACGTTACCGGTAAGTCAGGACAAGGCTAGTAAAGCTTCCTCAATAGGCTGAAATGGCACTAAAGATCCGGCAACGGCCCCAGGAAGGGGGAGGGTTAAATAGGGGCAGTGACCGGCATAGCCAATTACCGGTACACTGGCCCTTTAAATCTCACAGTGCCGGCGCGCGCGCGCCTTAGATGTCGGAGACGCGCGCGCCGGGAGGCTGAGACCGCAACAGGAGCGCGGCCGGGTAAGTAAGGAGGAGTCAGGCCGGCCGGGTGAGCGCGCCCCCCGCCCGTCAAGCGGGACGGGGGTCGCGGGCCCACCCGTGACACATCTTCTTCTATGCATTACTATTGTGTCAGATACAATCTCTTCAGTGTTACAGAAAACTAGCTTGTACATTAAGAAAGAATTTCCCAATGTCTTTCACTTTCTGTACGTATATATATACTTTTTTCCTATACCCACAGCACTCGGTTGCGTACATATAATTTAAGGAAAGCTTAGATATGCAAACAATTTAACTGTTCTATTTGTATCTCTACCTGGTACATGTGAGACATATATATTCAACATATACTCCTACAGGCTTATAATACACAACTGAGTCATATTATTATGACCAGAAGCAAATGTGCAGAGAAACTACAATACTGGCAGCAGCTAGACAGGCTAAGAATGACTAAATAAGGTCCTGGTAGTTTGTCACAGGTACTGCTGACTGGTCTGCATCCTACAACTGCTAGATGGTGCATGGGGGAGAATTCATAGAGTGAACATAAATCAACAAAAGTCTTGGTAGCACTCACCCCTCAGGAGGTAAAACTTATATGTGAAGTTCTGAACACCGGGCTCCAAACGTGATCTTACATGGATGTACCAGCGGCCCACCGGTAAAAATATACAACTTTGTACTTGTCCAAGCATGGTAAAAGATCCAGCAGGTAAAGTTCACGTATCTTTATTCCATGTTACTGTAATGAGCGGTCCCGCAGCCCATGGGTCAGGCTGCGGGCGCACTCGTTCCCCCGCGCCTGTACACTTACCCAGCCGCGCTCCTGCTTCCCTGCGGTCTCCTGCAGGCTGGCGCGACTTCTTAGGGCACACGCGCCAGTTCTCTCACATTTAAAGGGCCAGCGCGTCGGTAATTGGTTGATTGCCGGCCGCTGACCCTATATATTGGTAACACCTCCAGCACTTCCCTGCTGGATCTTTGGTGCCTTATGCCATTAGAGAAAGCGTGTTTGGAAGTGCGTTTTTGTCTTGCTGTGTACCGACTCTGTGCTATGTTTCCTGACCACGAACCTTCGCCGCCCTGACCTGTTTGCCTGTCCACGACTTCGAGTTACGTCACACGTTTGGGTACTTCGCCGCACCTCGGCTGCCGCCGCAAGCTGGTCGCGTCGGGGGTAGCGACCTGGTAAGACTCCCGCCGCAGCAAGTCCATCCTGCCTTGCGGCGGGCTCTGGTGAATACCGGGACCTGCTTAGACTCCGCTCCCTGGTGTGGCCTATACCACCGCTTGTGGTGGTCCAGAGGATCCACTACTCTAGGTGTTATAGTAAGATCCAGCCATGGATCCCGCCAAGGTGCCTCTGCCTGGCAATGCGGATCCTGCCACCATTGTTGCGCAGCAGTCTCAGCAAATTGCACAACAGGCGCAACAATTGAACCAGCTGTCCACGATGTTGCAGCAGCTTCTCGCCGCCCAGAAGCAGCCTTCGTCTTCTTCTGGGGTCTCATCTATGCCTACTGCCTCTACGGTGCCTTTGGGTCCCAAGCTTCAACTCCCATTACCTTCCAAGTTCGACGGGGACCAACAACTCTGCAGGGGCTTCATCACACAGTGCTCCATGCATGTGGAGCTAATGGCCGACCAATTTCCGACCGAGCGTTCCAAGGTAGCATTTGTGGTCAGTTTACTTTCTGGGAAGGCCCACTCTGGGATAGGAGCGACCCGGTGACAGCTAATCTGCAGGCATTTTTGGAGGAATTTCGCAGCGTGTTTGAGGAACCCGCACGTGCGTCTTCAGCAGAAACCGCACTCCTGAATCTCTGCCAAGGCGAGTCCTCGGTTGGTGATTACGCGGTCCAGTTCCGTACCCTGGCTTCGGAGTTGTCCTGGAACGCCGCCGCCCTTTTAAGAAGGGTCTTTCCAGCAGGGTTAAGGATGCACTGGCTGCAAGAGATCTTCCTTCCTCCCTGGGTGATCTGATTCATTTGGCCACCCGTTTTGATATACGCTTCACCGAGCGACAGGAGGAAATCCGTCAAGAGCATGAGTTGGTTCAGCTCCGCCGTGTTCCTCGTCTGGCTCCTGTCTTACAGAGGCCTCCCCTGCCGCTTCCGCAGCCATCCTCCGAGGAGCCCATGCAGGTAGACAGAGCCCATTTGACGGAGCAAGAACGGTCTCGTTGTCGAGCTGAAAATCTATGCCTCTTCTGTGCCAGCCCGAACCATTACCGTCGGGACTGTCCTCTACAATCCCAGCATCTGGGAAACGCTCGCACCTAGGGTACGTGGGAGTGGCGTCCCTGGGTGAAAATCCCTCCTCTCCACGGTTAACGAAGCCATTTCAGGATTTGTGGTTCAGGTTCCTGCCTTCCTGGATTCTGGATCAGCCGGGAACTTCATTCACTCCTCCCTGGTATCTTGGTACTGCCTCCCGGTGGTTCGCCTAGAGAGGCCGCTGGTGATCTCCTCGATCAGCGGGGAGCTCTTTAGCAATTCCATCCAGTACAAGACCGAATCGGTATCCCTTTATGCAGGGGCCCTGCATAAGGAGGAGATCTCGTTCTATGTGCTGCCTTGTTCTTCCTCGGCAATTCTTTTGGGGCTTCCGTGGCATGCTCCTACGCTGGACTGGAAAACAGGCAAAGTCCTTCGTTGGGGACCGGACTGCCAGGTCTGCCCACGGAATACCAGGACTTTGCGGCTGTGTTTTCTGAGAAGCAGGCTGAGTCTCTTCCGCCTCATCGCCCTTATGATTGGCCCATTGATATCCTGCCTGGGACTAGTCCTCCCCGGGGCAGGGTCTACCCTCGGTCTGTGCCCGAGACCCACGCCATGTCAGCCTACATCCAAGAGAGTTTACAGACGGGCTTCATCCACAAGTCCTCCTCACCGGCTGGAGCTGGACTTTTCTTTGTGCAGAAGAAGGACAGTTCTTTGCGTCCTTGCATTGACTAATGGGGACTTAATAAAATTACAGTAAAGAACCGGTATCCTCTACCGTTGATCTTGAAACTCTTTGACCGGTTCTGGGGAGCCAAGGTGTTTACTAAGCTGGACCTGCGGGGGGCTTACAACCTCATCAGGATTCGAAAAGGGGATGAGTGGAAGACGGCTTTCAACACCCGGGATGGGCACTTTGAATACCTAGTGATGCCGTTTGGTCTGTGTAATGCTCCTGCAGTTTTTCAGGAGTTCGTCAATGATATCTTCAGGGATCTTTTTTACACTTGTGTCATCGTTTACCTGGACGATATCCTGATCTTTTCACCTGATCTACCGACCCATCATATTCAGGTGCGCCAAGTTTTGCGATGCCTGCACAACAAACACTTGTATGCTAAGCTGGAAAAATTTTTGTTCCACAGGACCTGTCTGCCCTTCCTCGGGTATATCGTCTCCGACAAGGGGTTGCAAGTGGACCCTACCAAATTGTTGGCTGTTTTGCAGTGGCCGTGACGAGTCGGACTTCGAGCCATACAACACTTTCTGGGATTCGGCAATTACTATCGGCAATTTATCCCCCACTTTTCTACCTTGGTGGCTCCCATCGTGGCCCTGACTAGGACGAAGGCCAATCCGAGATGTTGGTCGCCGGCGGTGGAGAGAGCATTTTCCGAGTTAAAAGCAGTCTTCTCCTCTGTTCCCATCCTGTCTCGCCCCAGATTCCGAGAAGCCTTTTGCGTTGGAAGTGGATGCTTCTTTCATGGGTGCAGAGGCAGTCCTCACTCAGAAAGGGCCTAAGGGAAAGACACTCACTTGTGGGTTCTTCTCCAAGACCTTTTCGCTAGCCGAGAAAAATAATGCCATCGGGGATCGGGAGTTGCTTGCCATCAAGATGGCCCTGGAGGAATGGCGTCATCTCCTGGAGGGAGCACGTCATGCATTTGATGTGTTTACCGACCACAAGAACCTCCAGTACCTCCAGTCAGCTCAGCACCTTAACCCCCGTCAAGCCTGGGGGTCCCTCTTCTTCTCTCGGTTTGAATTCCGGATTCACTTCCGTCCGGCGGAGAGGAACATCAAGGCTGATGCTCTCTCCTGCGCTTTGGATGTCATAGGAGAGGAACCTGGGCCACAGCACATTATACCCCCGGAATGTTTGGTCCACGCGGCTCCCGTGCACCTCCAACGGATTCCTCCGGGCAAGACTTATGTACGCCCGGCCCTTTGGAAAAGAGTCCTAAGATAGAAAATTGCTCTTGGTGGTTTGGGCATCCCGGGGGTCCGGAGGTCGTATCAGCTGATCTCCCCCGCTTTTAAATGGTGGCCAGACCTTTCCAAGGATACAAGAGAATTTGTGGAAGCTTGCACCACTTGTAGCCGCGATAAGACTCCTCGCCACAGTCCGGTTGGTTTACTGCAACCCTTGCCTACTCCCAGTTCTCCCTGGACACATGTGGCAATGGACTTCATCACCGACTTCCCTCCCTCTTCCGGCAATAGTATTATTTGGGTGGTAACGGATCGCTTTTCCAAAATGCCGCACTTTGTTCCGTTGCCCGGGCTAACATCTGCTCCTCGTCTCTCCACCCTCTTCTTCAAGCACATTTTCCGCCTGCACGGACTGCCACAAGAACATCGTCTCGGACCGGGGGGGGTCCAGTTTGTTTTCCAGATTCTGGTGAGCACTCTGCTCCCGACTACAAGTGAAGTTGGACATCGCCTCAGCATATCACCCACAGTCCAACGGTCAGGTGGAGAGAGTTAACCAAGTCCTGGGCAGTTATTTGTGCCACTTTGTCTCGGTCCGTCAGGATGATTGGTCCAGTTTACTGCCTTGGGTGGAGTTCTCATACAACTCCTTGGATTCAGAATCTGCTGGCGCTTCCCCCTTCTGTGTGGTCTACGGACAGCATCCCCGCCCACCACTCCCTTTGGTCTCATCCTCCGAGGTTCCCGCAGTGGAGACCCTAGTTCTGGATATGACAACTATTTGGGAACAGACTCATCAGTCCCTACAGCGAGCAGCGGTCCGCATGAAGACCCAGGCGGACAAGAAGAGGAGACCGGCGCCGACCTTTTCTCCGGGTGACAAGGTGTGGCTGTCTGCCAAATACATCCGGTTTAAGAGACCCAGCTACGACTTCCGGTTCTGGCACGTACATGTGAGGCTGCAGGGAGACGGAGCTGCGGCACCGACCCTCACCAACAGGGCTCTCCCTAGCCATATACCACACATAGCTGCCGTAATAAGCAGCGCTCACCGCATACAACCAGGTGGCATAACGCTAGCACCCGAGGCACCGCTGGGGAACCGTCTTATTCCGCTCTGCAGAGCCGACACCAGCCGCGTGGAGACCTAAGACGGCGCCCGATCCACCCCGTGCAACGATGAGCAATCAGCTACACAATCACAAGTATCCTCAGAGGACAGTGATAGCAGCGATCAGGATCAGGTCTGGCGGTGAACTGTAAAGCTTTGGCCCAGAAAGTAGCTAACTAATAGTTCCGGACATTAAAGAGTCCCTGGCAACTTTAGTGACAGAGACCATGAGGCAAATTCAGGCAGACATTAATGCTCACAGTGCTCAAATAACAGCTCTTGAACAAAGAAGCAGCAATGTGGAGGATGACATGCTAGGGGTGAAAAGCTCCCTCCAGAAAGTACTAAGAATAAATAAATCCTTGCAAGACAAGGTGGATGATTTGGAAAATCGGTCCAGACGCAACAATGTCAGAATAATAGGACTGCCAGAGTCAATACCGTAAGCTCAACTACATAAAATCTGCTCAACAGATATCCCGGAAGCGCTGGGGCTGCCCACGGAGTGTAAAGTAGAACGTGCACACTGTTTGGGCCCTGCACGAGGTGCCAATGCAACAGGGAATGAGAGAGCTATAGTGCGTTACCTGGACTTTGCCGAAAAATCTGTCATCCTGCAGACATTCAGGAAGAAGAGAGGGAAGATAGCTATAAAAGGTCACAACATACTAATGTTTGCAGACTACTCCACAGAGGTGACAAAAAAGAGACGTGCATTTTCTCCTATATGCAGCGAGTTGGTACAAAAGCAGATCCGATTCTCACTGCAATTTCCAGCATTGTTACGTGTTTTTCTACCTAATGGCAGATCAGAGACCTTTACTACACCAGAAGCTGCCGAAGCTTTCATGACGGAAGTGGAGCGACAGAGGGAAGATACGAGAAGAGAACATTTGGAGAGATCACCTAGTCCTTTGAGAGGGCGAAGAACACCGGACTCCTTCCATAATTCATCACCACCTCGCTCACCTTTGCAACAAGAGACCAGGGACATCCAGTCTCTCCCTCCACGTTCAGTGAGAAAGCGATGAGTGACTCTACAGTTATTTTCACTGTTATTTTTGCTGATTTGCCTTTTCTAATAGATATGTTACAGCATTACCAAATGTAGTTTTAAAGATATTTATCAGAATCAGTTGTTATATTAAGCTTTCTGGATAGATTCTAAGTCAAAAGCTATAGAGAAGGCGTGTTAAGGCTCACATATGCACTAGGTCCCCTAGGGGGCTCATAGCAGGGTCGGGGCGAGGGGATGACGGTTGGTTATACGGGATCCCTGAAAAGCCTGAGCGTTAGAGAGGAAGAGGAAGATAGTTACATGTACGAAAAAAGTGAAGTCAACAACGAAAGTATAAAGATGGGTAGGGCAATGGGGTTTTTTGGTTATTGCAAGTTATGTTTTTCTAGTTGTGGTTTGTACCTCCACTGGTGTGAATCAGGAGCAATTTTAAGCGGGAAATCTCAAACAGAACGAGTTAAAGACGGTTTTCAGATAACCAGACAGACATGTTTTTTCTGGGGCCATATAAGCGATAATACTTTAGCAAATGACTAAATTAATCACTTGGAATGTTAAGGGGCTCAACTCCCCTCATAAAAGGAGAATGATACTCCGACACTTAAGGAAGCTTAAGTGTCATAATTCTGCTACAAGAAACACAACTTGAAAACAGAGGATATTCAAAGAATGAATAAAATGTGGGTGGGGGAGGTAGTAGGCACGCCAGCGATAGGACAAAAGGTGGGGGCACTGATATTAATAAATAAACAGGCTCAATGTTCGGTGATATCATCTAGGTCAATCAGAGAGGGCAGAATACATCACGTGATCTTAAATACCCCGTCTGGACGGATGAGTATATATAATGTTTATGCTCCAAACAACCCTGATAAGGAATTTTTTCGGGACCTAGAAACCTGTATACTACAGGATCAGGAGTCTCAAGTCTTAGTGGCGGGCGACTTCAACTCTGTCATGGATTGGAGAGAGGATAGAAAGAGGACGAGTCAAATGTCAAGAATGCCAGCTCAGGGTCAGTCACTTTTGGCCCAATTGTCAGAATCTACTGGCCTTAGAGATGTCTGGAGACTTAAACACCCGGAGGGCAGAGATTTCACCTTCTATTCCAATGTCCACTCATCATGGTCTAGGCTAGATTACATTTTCCCTAATGATGTCCTCATGAAAAAAGTTACTAATGTGGAGATTCTGGACATGGTAATGTCTGATCACTCCCCTGTGTCACTCACAATGCAAGCTATGCATCCTACAGGCACAGACATCTTGTGGAGATTTCCGACATACATGCTCAGGAGGAAGATTTTCAATCTAGACTCAGGGGTTGGTGGTTGGAATACTACAATGATAATAAAGAACATAGGGACAGCCCTTTTTTATTTTGGGACGCGGCAAAAGCAGTGATAAGAGGCAGGATACTTGCTTACACTTCAGGGATCAAGAAACAGGCCAGACTTAAACATCTGGAAGCAGCTTCCAAATTAAAAGATAGTTATACGAAATATATCAACTCCCTTTCAGAGACAGACAAACAGTCATGGAAGCAAGCCAAGTTAGATTTTGAGGCCTGGCAGGAGAGGATAGATAAGATTTACTCTGAACGACAACAGGCTGACTATTTTAGATTTGGCAATAATTCAGGTAAATTACTGGCCAATATGGCCAAAGGAAGAAATAGACCGCACATCATACAGGAGATGAGAGACGCAGTAGGGTTTAAACATACAGACCCGAAAACCATCAATAGTATCTTCCGTGACTTTTATGATGACTTGTACAAGGCGGACACCCCTGAAAGGGATTTCACACACTTTCTTGACAAAATTTTGTTGCCATCATTGTCTGAAGAGGACCTGGCCCTTCTGAACTCCCCGACCACGGACGAAGAGATCTAAAGCACAATTAGATCTCTACCGAACCATATCAAAGTACTTCATAAACAAGGTAAAGACCCGGCTTCCCCTGGTTCATATAGACCAATTTCCTTAATTAACCAGGATGCAAAGATTTTTTCAAAATTATGCCCATCAGATTAGCCCAGCTCTTACCCAAACTCATCAGCACTTGCCAGAATGGGTGTGTCAGGGGGAGATCTGGGGTTATCAATATACGGACAGTGTTAGCGGTCCAGGAGGCTTTGTCTAAGGCAAAATTTAAATATGACACCCCGCCTCTTTTTGCCTTAGATGCCAAAAAGGCATTTGACAATGTCAAATGGTCATGGTTGAATGCGGTCATGGACAAAATGCATATTTTGGGAGGATTTAAAGACTTTATAGCGGCCATATACCACAACCCCCAAGCCAGAGTGAACACCCCGGCTTTCTATCAAGACCTATACAACTGCAAAAGGAGACAAGGCAAGGATGCCCTCTGTCCCCTTTGCTCTTTAATATAGCACTAGAACCACTCATCTGCCATTTAGTCTCCTCGGACATTTACGAAGGCATAATGGAGGGAGAGGAAGAAGTGTGGATTCACAGATGATCTGCTGCTATTTGTCCGCTCTGCTTTACAACATGTAGAACGTATCATAATGAGCTGTCAGAAATAGGAAATCTCATAGGGTACAAGATAAATGTAGCCAAAAGTCAACTACTGTTTCTAGGAAAGGTTCCCAATACATCAAGACTTGAGGGTAAGGTGGAGATTTCGCCTTCATATTTGACATACCTAGGTATTAAAATAGGTAGAGACACCTCATCCCTGTGTCAACTGAATTATACCCCTTTGATAGAAAAAATCTTAAGAGAACTGGACAAATGGGGGAATCTACCCATATCTTTATTTGGACGAGCTCATCTAATAAAAATGATGAGATTCTCTAAATTACTGTACCCCCTCCAAAATATTCCCCTTTTTATTACATCAAAAGGAAAAAATAAACTGTGAGCGCTTTTCGAGCCTTTTTTTGGGAAGAAAAAGAGACCTAGAACTGCTTAAAAAAAAAAATTGTCTTACAAAAAGGGGGAGGATTACAAATGCCTGAAATCTAAAAATATACAACTTCCTCATTACTAAGACATGCTAAAGATTGCTACAATTAATTACTTTTCGAACTTACCACAGAGCAGCACTAGGGGGACCTTACACATTACAGCTCCGCATACTCCATAAGGGATCAACCTACCCTATGAAGCAAGTGGACGCTGAAGATACGGGGGCTGCTGGAAATCGGTCATAAGAATTAGCTCCCCATGCACAATAAAGACCCCCATTAGGGGAACTTCCTCTTTCCCTCAAGGCAAAAAAAACTCTACGGAGTGGAGAGGGGAGAAAAAAATCCTTTTGTGTCTGACTTATTACATCCCACAGACAATAGATTCTTAAGTTGGACAGAATTGATGGCAAAGTTTGGTTTAAAGCCTAACCAGACCTTTCAATATTTACAATGCATTCATTTCTGCAAAGGCCAGGTCCGGAACCTGCCAAAAGTGGAAATTAGGGGGACTTGACATTTTGTAGTCAACAGCCAACTCAAAATTTGTTGCATCATATATAATCCCCCAAGAAAAATCAAACAAAAAGTTTGTGAACATGCTTCGAGTCTGGGATGGGGAATTGGGCGGGGTCCCGAAGCCCAAAAACATAAAAACTAGGCCTTGCCCAAAAAAAGACATTTACGAACGAAAATTGGGGGGAAAAGGTTTCAGACTACTCAAAAAAGCACAAACGCTTTGATATCTCCTCAAAGGGTCCCCCCCCACTACTTCGGAAGTCCAAAGTCAAACACAAAAAAGCGAGCTTTTCTTCAGGGCTTTTTGGGATTGCCCCAAAATTATTTCAAAACGGGGGGATGTGTTAGCATTTATAGAATCGGTTTGTTCAGTTAGAATAGACACTCCCCATCATTCAAAATTTTTAAAATTTTCAAAGGGAAGATTATGAGAATGACTCACAATCCATCATAAATAATAAAGAGGTACATCACACATTACTTGCAACTAAAAAATGTATTCTCAGGCATTGGCGGAAGTAAACCCCCATTTACAAAGGTTATAGACGTGTTTTAGGTAATTCTGTAGATTGAAAAGAATGGAACAAAAAGAAAAACCAACAAAAAACTTTTAAAACAAAAACGATTTATTATAAGATCTTTTTCCCGGACACGGGGAAATTTCGGGTTTATACTCCCTTTTAAAAACCATAATCCCAAGAGAAGCTGGGAGGCACATTAGGAACGGCCATTGTATAGGTTACTGTTTTTAGAACCAATAACGAAATTGATTTTAAACCTTTGTACCCAGCTACAAGCTAGGCCCGGTTTTCCGGGGCCATTCGGGCTTGGAGCGTATTAACCCAGGGCCCATAAGCTCCACTTTCCCCCACCTGCCCCCCGGGTTTTTTACTTTTCCAGTCTCCCTGATGAAGCCCTTCTGCTGAACCGCTTCTCTCGAAAAGTCGTCCCCCCTTTACCTCACCGAAGCCCCAACAGTTTCCTGTGAAAAGGAAATTGGCCATGAAGTCTATCAGGGAACAACATTTTTTCACGACTGGAAGGGCTTAAGTCCGAAGGAGAGATCTTGGGAGCCGGAGGAGAACATTTTGGACCGTGACCTGGTGCTGAAATTTCCCTGATAATGGAGGAGGGGCAGGCCTAAGGGGGGGTGGTACTGTAACGAGCAGTCCCACAGCCCATGGGTCAGGCTGCGGGCACTCTTGTGCTCCGGCCGTTCCCCCAGTTTCAGGGAGTGGCGCCGCAGCTCGCGTGTTGGGCCACGGGTGCACTCGTTCCCCCGCACCTGTACACTTACCCGGCCGCGCTCCTGCTTCCCCGTGGTCTCCTGCCGGCTGGCACGCGCGTCCCCGCTCCTTAGGGCGTGCGCGCCAGTTCTCTCAAATTGAAAGGGCCGGAGCGCCGGTAATTAGTTGATTGCCGGCCGCTGACCCTATATATTGGTAACATCTCCAGCACGTCCCCGCTGGATCTTTGGTAACTTATGCCATTAGAGAAAGCGTGTTTGGAAGTGCGTTCTTGTCTTGCCATGTACCGACTCTGTGCTACGTTTCCTGACCATGAACTTTCGCCGCCTGCCCTGACCTGTTTGCCTGTCCACGACTTCGAGTTACGTCACACGTTTGGGTACTTCGCTGCACCTCGGCTGCCACCGCAAGCTAGTCGTGTCAAGGGTCGCGACCTGGTAGGACTCCCGCTGCAGCAAGTCCATCCTGCCTTGCGGCGGGCTCTGGTGAATACCGGGACCTGCTTAGACTCCGCTCCCTTGCGTGGCCGTTACCACCGTTTTGCTGGGGTTCCCAGAGGATCCACTACCCGGGTTTTACAGTTCAATATCTTTATTCCCTATTAAAACCCGTACAAACACATGAGGAAAAATTTGGGGTGTTTTTTGCTTTCAACTGATGTTTTTCAGGTTCGCTTGAACCCTTGTTCACGGGTTAAAAGGAGTGTTAAAAGCTACTGCCCCCTTATATCCCCTATATATACACGCAACAACTTTTTGTATATATATTAATAATAGTTTAATTTATTTTTCCCAAAGCAATATATCCTCTGTATCCCTATGTTTTCCCAAAATAGTTTAAACATAGTATAAGTGTTGCGCCCGGCGCCCGGATCCCCCGCGGGCCCCGGGCGCGCTTCCCCCGGTCCCCCGGAAAGATTTGCCGCCGCTCCCCGGGGGTGTCCCCCCCTTTTTTTTTTTTTCCCAAATTTTAATTTTTTTTTTTACCTTGCTCCCCCTTTTTTTTTTTTTTTTTTGGGGGGTTTTTTTAAAATTTTTTTCGGGTTTTATTTTTTTTATTTTTTTTTAGGGGTTTTTTTTTTGGGCCCCCCCCGGGCCCCCCCCCCCTCCCCCCCCCCCGGCCCCCCCCCCTCCCCCCCCCCCTTCCCCGGGCCGGCCCCCCCCCCTTGGCCCCCCCCCCCTCCCCCCTGCCCCCCCCTCCCCCGCCCCCCCCGGCGCCCCCCCCCTTCCCCCGGGGTTCCCGGACTGGCCCAGGCGACCCCCCGGCCCCAATTTTAAAGGGGCCCCCCCCGTCCCCCCCCCGCCGGGAGGGAAATTCCGGGCCCCCCGCCCCCCCCTTTTTCCCCCCTTGGGCCCCCCCCCCCCGGGCCCCCCCCCTCCCTGTCGGATCTTTAGTGCCTTGCCTATTGGGAAAGCTTTCCCTTTTTGCCTCTTCCTGATCACCGGAACCGTATCCCCCGCTTCCCCCCTTGACCCGAATCTCTGCCGCCTCCCCTGACCGCCTGCCTCCCCCACGACCACAAACCAAAGGCCGGGCCCCTTACCTTTTCCCTCCCCCCGACTACGGCCTCCCCGGGACGATTTTTCCCACGCTATATTTCGGCTCCCAAACCGAAAAGCAAGTCCGTCAGGGGTAACCCCCGGGTTTAGACTCCCCCCCGCAGCAAGTCCATCCCCTTTGCGGCGGGCTCTGGTAAAAAACCGGGGAAATTTATTAGTTTCCGTTCCCGGCGGGGCTTACCCCCACCCGCTTTGGGGTTTCCAGTGGATCCACTTCCCGCGTCCCGGAACCGAAACCCGTAAACCCGGCCATGGATCCCCCCAAAGGGGTTACCGGGGCCCAGTGTGGGGGAAACCCCCTCTCGCGTGGTGACCCCCCCAGTTAAAGCAACTGGCCCGCAGGGGAAAAAGTTTGGATCAGTTGACCGCCATGGTGAAAGCGTCGTCACCCCCCAAGCAGCAAACCCTCCCCCTCCTCCTGTGGCCGCCCCCGCTCCGGGGGGGGTTTTCCAATGGCCCCGTTGGGCCCCAAAGCTCCTTTTGTCCCCTGCCTGCCAAATTTGAGGGTTTGTTTCCCTAGCTCTGGGGGGTTTTCTCCCCAGTGCACCATGCCATTGAGTTAATGGGGACCCTTTTCCTTTAAAAATTTCCCCAAGGGGGCTTTTTTGTGGTCAGCCTTTTTGCCCGGGGGAAGGGCCCCTTTTCCCTGGCTACACCTTTTTGGGGGACAGGAGCGATTCTTAAATGGGATCTGCCTCCCTTCCCTCGCAAATTTCCCCGCAGGGGTCTTCGAGGAGCCACCCCGACATCTTCTCAAGACGGCACTCCTTAAAAACCTCCCGCCGGGTGAATCGTCAGTCGGAGATTTAAGCAGTAAAAATTTCGCACCCTGGAATCAATTTTTGTCCTGGAAGGGACGCCCCCCTGGGCGCCCCCTTTAAAGAAAGGCCTTTCCAGTTTTTATCAAGGACGCCCTTGCCGAAAAGAAAATTTCCCAAATCCTTTTTAAAGGCAAAATTAATCCACCTGGCCACTCGCATTGCCCGGGCACTTCCAGAGGGCAAGAAAAAGGCTCCCCCCAAAGGGATGGGCCCCTGGCGCGCCCCCCCTGCCACGCCTGCTCCGGTTTTTCCAGAGGCCCCCCAAATGCCGTTTCCCCCTTTTACCTTTGGGGGAGGAATCCATGCAGGGGGACCCAATTTCCACATTTCGGGGAAAAGGAATTTTTCCCGTCGGCGCCACAAAGCAATGTCGGTACTGCCCCAGCCCGGATCATTTTCGGAGGACCGGTCCGTTCCCCCCCCAAATGTCCGGGAAAGGGCCCGCACCTAGGCAATGTTGGGGAGGCATCCTAGGTGAAAAACTCTTCCTCCCCCCCGCCTGACATCCCGGTGGAGATCAGGACTGACTTTTTGGCCTTGTTTTTCCAGGCTCCTGGGTTCCTGGCCCCGGGTTCCGCCGGGAACTTTACCCCCACGCCCCCCTTTTTTATCCCTTTAAACCAGTTTTCCTGGGGTTGCCCTTGAGAACCCCTTTGGGGTGAAAACCCGTCACGGGGGAGCTGCTTGGGGAGACGCCACCCGGGGAAAAAGGACCAACCCGGGTGACCCTCCACGTGGGCCCCCCTCTAAGGAGAAGTTCCCCCTCTATGTCTGTCTCGGTCTTCCTCTGCGACCCTTTTTGGGGCTCCCGTGGCTGCAGCGCCTTGCCCCAAACGCTTTTTTGGGGTTTTACAGGCGTGGGGCCCGTGCGCGGGGGGGACCTGACTGGCTGGAACTCTTGTCTGGGGGCACCTCGCCCGGTGAAATCCTTTCCCTTTCCCCAACCTTTCCCCCGGGCCCTCTGCCAGGTTTGCCTACGGAATCCCGGGGAAAACGCGGACGTCTTTGGGGAAAAAGGGGCCGAGACCCTTCCGCCTCTTTTCGCCCCTTTGACTGCCCTATCGATCTACTCCCGGGGACCCAGTCCTCCTAGGGCGGGGTTTTAAACCCACTGTCGGTACCGGTCCCCGGGCCCATGTCGACCTCCCTTGGGACAACCGGAGAAGGGCTTTATCCCAAAAATCCCCCCCCCGGGGGGGGGCGGGGTTTTTTCTTCGGGGCGAACAAAGAGGGCTTTTTACGGCGGGGTTATCGACAAACCCGGGGGCCTTAAAAAAATCACGGTGAAAAAACCGTTTTCCCCTTGGGCCGCTGACAGGGAAATTTTTTGCCCGGCTTCGGGGAGCAAAAATTTTCTCCAATTTTTGACCTGCGGGGGCCCCTAAAAACCTCACCCGCATTCGAAAAGGGGGATGAGTGGAAAGACGGGTTTTTAAAACACAGGGGAAAGGACACTTTAAATATCCGTCATGCCCTTCGGTTGTCCCAATGCCCCAGCAGTTTTCCAAAGGGAATTTGTGAACGAATATTTTCCCGGGGAATCCCCTTTTACACTGTGTCGTGGTCAAACCAAAACGACATCCGGGTTTGTTCTCGCCAAATGTGGGATCATCCCCTCAAATGTCCCCCTGGTTTTGGGGAGCGGCTACGTGCCAACCACCTCTACGCAAAATTAGAGAAATGTCTTTTCCCACCAGACCCCCATCCCTTTTTCCTTGGTTACGCCCATCTCGGACGGCGGGTTCAGAGGGACCCTCCCAAAGTTTTTCGGCTGTCTTGCAGGGGGGCCCGGGGCCGGGGGGCCTACGAGCTATAAAACCCTTTTCCCTGGGTTTTCTCAAATTTACTTTCGCCCATTTATCCTGTTTATTCTACCTTGGTGGCCCTATCATTGCATTACCAAGAAAAAACTCCAACCCTAGGCAGGGGCCCGCCAAGGCCAAAAAGGCCTTCGCCTCTGCCCCTGTCCTGACCAGGCCTGTTTCCCCAAAAGCCTTTTTTTTTTGGGGAGGGGGGATCCCCTCCTCGGTCGGGGCTGGGCAATTCTGCCAAAGGGACCTAAAGGCAAGATGGTCACCTGTGTTTTCTTCCCCAAAGACTTTTCTCCCTGCGGAGAGAAATTACCCATGGGAGGACCGGGAGCTCGGGCAAACAAGCTACCCCCTAAAGAGTGGCTTTTTATCTTCGGGAAGGCGAAACGCTCCCCCATCACCATTTTACTCCAAACCATAAAAATCTTAAAAAAATACTTCCAATCCCCCAAAGCCTAAAACCCACGTAAACCAGGTGGCCCCTTTTCCCTTCTCGTTTTTAAATTTTCCAGTTACATTTTGGGCCCAGCAGAGAAGAACAACAGGGCCGATGCGCTCCCGTGTCCCGTTTGTGTTGGGTGAGGGGGGCACCCCCCAACGAAAATTTCCCCTGAACGCCTTATCTCGGTGGCTCCAGTGGGATCGGGAAAAAGGGTTTCCCCTCCAGGGAAAAAACCTTTTGTCCGTCCTGCGCCCCTGGCAGGAGAATTTTGAAAGGGGGGACACTGTTCTTCTTGGGGCCGGGTTCCCCCCCCAGGAGCACGCAAATCCTTCCCCCTAATCCTCGTTTTTACGGTGGCCAGACCTTACTGGGGACATCAAGGTTTTCGTGAATTTCCTGTTTTTACTTGTGCTCGTAACAAGCCCTCCTCCCCCAAAACCCCCGGGGGTTTTGGGCTCCAGCCTCTCCCCCAACCTGGGGCCCCCCTTGGACTCAGGGTGGCAATGGATTTCGTCACGGTTTCTGCCTCCCTCTTCGGGCAACACGGTCACCTGGGTGGTCCGGACCATTTTTGAAGATGGCGCACTTTTTCCCCCTTTTCCAGGGGTGCCCTCTGCCCCCCCGGGCCGCCCGTTTTTTCTCCAATCTTCCGCCTACCGGACTTTCCCCAGCCATTGCTCGGATTTGGGGGGTCCAAATTTTTTCGGGGGTTTTGGGGGGCCCTTGCTCCGGGTTTCAGGTGAACCCCCGATTTTCTTCCCCCTAAACCCCCCGCAAAACAAAGGCCAAGTGGAAGGATCAATCAGATCCTGGGGGGCTATTTTTCGACATTTTGTATCGGCTCCCACAGGATCTGGGCCAGCTTTGCTTCTTTTTGGGGGGAGTTTTTTTCCCCCTTAAAAATCTTGGGGTCGGAATTCACTGGGGCTCGCCATTTTTTTCGTTATGGCCAGCATCCCCCCCCTCCATTCCATTGTCTCCACCAAACAGAATGCCGGCAGCCCGGGTACTTTTTTCCCAAATATGGTGTCCATTTTGGGAAAAAGACGCGCCCCCCTTTTCTGCAGCATGCTTTTGCACGCTTTAAGTCCCAAGCGGACAAAAATAGAAGACCCCCCCCAGTTTTCGCCCGGGGAAAGGTTGGCTTCGGCCAAAATATTTCCGGGTGAAAATTTCCCCCCGTACAAATTTTGGGGCCCCAGTACGTTTGGGCCATTTGAAGTACTCGCCCCCATCAACCCGGGGTGCCCAAAAAACTCCGGGTCCCACCCCCCTATGCGTATTCCCCCAAATCCCCTTTCCCTGTCTCCTTGTTTTAAGCCTGTGGTCCCCGAACCGTTTTTTCCCCGAGGGTCAAGCCTTTCCCCCCTTTTTGAAACGGGAGGCCGCCAACACTTCACTGTAAATGAGATCCTGACATGGGAAAACCCAAAACAAGGGAAGGCGGTATTTCCCGTTTACTGGAAGGAGTTTGGTCCTGAGGGGAGATCGTGGGTCCGAGGACAAAAATTTTGGACCGTGATTGCTGCAGAGATTCCTCCAGGCCAGGAAGGGGGAGGGCTAAGGGGGGGGGGTTTCGTTCGACCGGGGGCCCGCGATCCCCCCTTTCGGGCCCGGCCCCAGCTCTTTCCCCGGTCCCCGGGACGAGGCCCCCGCTGCCCGGGTGTCGGGTGGGCGGGCGCACGGGGCCCCCCGGGGCAAACGTACTTTTCCCCCCCGGGGCTCCGTGTCCCCGCAGCCTCCCGCTGTCCCGGGGCGCCGTTCCTTTTTAAACTAAGGGCGCCCCGCCGCCGGGTCTGTGGGGATTTAAAGGGGCAGTGCGCCGGTAATTGGGGGAATTGCCGGGCACTGCCCCTATTTTTACCTGGGCGCTTCCCCCCCGCTCCGGGCCCGGTTTTTTAGTGCCCTTTCCTATTTAGAAAGCGTTTTCCCCATTGCCCCCGCCTGAAACTACCTGTACCCTAAACCTCGCTTCCCTCTCTTGACCCCCGAATCCTTTCCCCCCCCGCCCTGCCGCCTGCCTGCCACCCACCCCCGAACCATAGCCCCTGCCCTTACCTTCTGCCTGACCCCGACAAAGAGCCTTTCCCGACGATTTTTTTCATCACGCTTTTTCTTCGGCTGCCACCGCAAGCAAGTCACTTTTCCCGGGGGGCGACCCCGGTTTAAATCCCCCCCACGCAATCCATCCCGCTTTTCGGCGGGGTCTGGTGAAAAAACCGGGGCCTACTTAGATTCCCTTCCCTGGGGTGGCTTACACCATCGCTTGTTGGGGGTCCAGGTCCCGTTCCCTGCGTCCGGAACCGTAACAATAAAGGTTTTTCTGTACATTTGTATAGTTTAAAATGTTTTTTGTTATTATTTTAAATCCGTTTTAAACCTTTTAGTTGAAATTTAAGGGATTTTTAAAGGGAAGTAGGGACCACCCCCTTTTAAATGTGAACAAGTGTTCGGGCGGAACCGAAACGCGGGCAGTTGATGCTACAACACAGATGTTTTCCTCATTTTTTTTTTAAAGTTTGTAATATGGAATAAAAAAAATGTGAAAATTTACCTCCGGATCTTTTACCCCTGCTTTGGGCATGAAAAAAATTGCATAGAGTGAACATGATGATCAAAGTGGTCACACAGATGCTAAATTGTATTCAAGTCTGGAGAATCATGAAGCCAAGATATTTTAGCTTTTTCCCACAAGTTTCAATGTCTTGCTGGGAAAATCCCAGGGGTTTGGGATTTAGGGATGTATAGCTTGTATGTGATGTAAAAAAATGTATTTTACCCCAAAACGTTGAAGGAGCCTTTTTGCATGGCGAAAGGGGGCCCCCGATAATGAGACTATAAATAGTAAATGTTTCGTATACCATAACGCTACCACCACCAGCTTGTGTTCTTCCAGCAATGATTGCAGGGTACATGTTCTCTGATGTTTCTCTCTGCTTGATGAAATTGAAAATGTAACTCATCAGAGAAGGAGACCCTTTGCCAATCAGCAGAGGTCCAATTCCGATACTGCTATGAAAACTGAAGTCTTTTCTGCCAGTGCAACTTTGTTAGCAGAGGTGTAGTGACCATCCTGCTTCGGAACCTGAACTTTTAGCCACACGTTTGGTAGCCCCCTGATTCATTTTGGACTGCTCAAATATATGTTGGTCCTTGTGTACCTTTGTGGCCAACGATCACAACTGCGCGGTTCCAGAAATACTGCCACCCTTGAAAGCCCATAATTATTCCTTTTTGAAACTCTGATAAATCTCCTTTTTAACCCATGATAGCAATGAGGGATATGTGTGTAGACAGTGTATTGCACACCTGATATACCCACTAAGTCAGCTCTCGACATGTCACTTCCACTGTGTTTTAAAGGAATAAAAATCATCAACATACTGAACTTTAATATTCTGCACTACTTATGAGATGTCCATTACTGTATATAAAGTAATATAAAGTTTACATTTTTAAATATTTAAAGAATGTAGAAATTTGTGTTGGGGGCTGGGAATCCCCTTTAACACTTGATCTCTAGAGAAAATGATTGTTTCACCTGGAATATCTGACAATTCCTTAAGGGTTAACTCCCCAAAAAACTAAATCCATATAATTACGACGCATATGCATTTTATCCCTATTTGACCAACAAAGTTCTGATGCCGGCTCTAAACAAAATCAAAGAAAAGTAGAGATTCTGTATTTGTGCAAAGAATTCCCATAGAGAAGTATTTCTTTTTCAGCTGCAATTAGTTCCTTTTTTCCAGTTTCACATTTTTATTTTATGCATTCTTTATAGGGTAAACACAGATGGAAGCTTCAGACCATGTTCAAGATGCTGTTCAAGGGGGAATTCCCCCTTACTCCTGACAGCTACCAATGTATGAGCAGTGTTGGACTGGGACACCGGAGGATCAGAAGATCCTACAGTGATCCCTGGGACCAACACATATACTGCCGCAGGCTCGGACTGGCTAGTAATATCCTGCTCGGCTCAGAGCTACGCTGCAATTTTTAAACTATATTCACGTCTTGCAGTGTCGACTACTGTGGGCCGCAGGCAAGACCTATGGTCTACAGTAGTAGGCATGACAGGGGGTCTCTGTAGCTACCTATTTAATGCGGGACATATATACCTACCAATTGGGAATGAGGTTTCCCCTAGTTTGTTTGAATCCGAAAATAAAGTTAGTGAGACCTGGCTCACATGTAAAGGGTTTTTCTTGTGTGGGAGGAATAGATGTAGCACTTGCAAATATAGTCTACAATGCAAAAGTTTCAGCAACAAAGCTACGGGAAATCAATATAAAATGCAACATTTTTCTAATTGTGAAACACATCTTGTCATTTTTGTGATCGAATGCACAGAATGTAGTGTTACATAGATCGTTGAACATATAGCGGGTATTGAAAATCAACTAACTCAAATGTCGGGCGCAACAAACATTTCTTGGAAAAACATGAGGGATTAACAAAAATGTTCAAATTTTATATAATAGAACAGGTCAGGAAACCGAAAAGAGGAGGCGATTGGGATAATCTAGTGAGAAAAAGAGAAGTGTATTGGATCTTGGAGCTTCAGACTAGATCCCCAAGAGATCTAAATTATCACAATGATTTAGTATATGTATATATATAATACAAATTGGAGAAATACAATAATTGGGGATTATACTGTTTATCTGTATAAGGGAGAAATGTGTATATATCTATATACTAAGGTTTTTTAAATTGTTCTGTGATTGAAAGCTTCTGTGTTTTAAAGATATTTAAAGGGTGTAATGTTGACCCACCCTGTAGCTGTGAACAAGGGTTCAGTTGAACCTGAAACGCGTCAGCTGACGCCATACACAGATTTGTCTCTGGATGTTTGTATATTTGTTTTAATAAAGAAATTTAGCTTTTAAATCGGCGGATCCTATACCCTTATTTGGATTTTTGGATGCATATTGCCGGAGGGCCACCAGAGATCATTTTCTGTTACCCCAGAGGATGGAGTTTAAAGACTCCTGAAGGTTGAGTGTTACAAAGACTGTTTCTTTCTATTGTATTTAAGTGGTTACCTCTACTGCGGGTCATAAATCAGGCACATTCTAGCGCTTGGGCGACAGTTCTGGCTCAGGTATACCACTTTGAAAGTGGTTTACCTGTTCCAGCAGTAATATGCCTAGAATTGCCATAGTGAGGCTATAAATACTACTATGGTCCTAGTGCGCCCCGACTCCTACACGCCCCCCGAGATCGGGCACATACAAAGCGCCGCAGGTGCTATATAATGCGCCCGGGAGTGGCGTGAGGGAGATTTAAAATGTATAAATGGGACTGCACCTGATATTGGGCTGAAAGGACGCCAGATATCTGGCACAGCCCTGTTCATACATGTCGCCCTTTGTATCTCCAGAATTGTACCAAACTGCAGAATACAGATATGCCAATTGTACCAAACTCCATAAAAAGGAAACCCCCTCCCAAAAAATATGGCAATTAAGTTTTTTTTTCTGCGTTCCATAGTTTCATAGTTTGTAAAGCCGAAAAAAGACGAGACGTCCATCCAGTTCAGCCTGTTGTGCTAAGGTGTTGATCCACCGCACAAAGATTTTTTTTGGGGGGTTTCCAAGTGCATTACTTGATACGATCAATGGCACCACTCTAAAGAACATTTTGTCCTGCAAAAAACAAGCCCTCATATGTCTATGTAAATTGAAAAATGAAACAGTTAGGTTTCTTAGCAAGCAGGTAGGCAAATATTAATGTCACAAAAAAAATGCCTGGTCCTTAAAGGGATAAAATGGGCCCAGGTAGTTCACTCCTGTGTTCTTATACAGGTACACAGGAGAGGCTTGCGCTTCATTTACTCTATCACAAGCCTCTCCTGTGTGTTGGGAGGAGAACCTGGAAGTAAAGAGGAGCGGGTCCTGGGGAGTTTCGGAGTGGCAGTAGCAGGAAAACATTTGTTTCTTTTTTTCTGCAGTCTGACCCCATTTTTTATTGAATTTTCTTCTGCTGGACAACCCCTTGAAATAATTAAATATACTAATTGAGGAAAGAAAACTATGTGTTTTTGGGGTGGGACCACCCCCTACGAACAGTGGTCATAAGTGTATTGAAGATGTTGGTATGTATATTTGTATGTAGTACATATGGGGGGTAAGAGGTTATTTAAATTGGGCACCCTTATTGGGGGCGGGAAAGGGTTTTAAGACCAAAAAGGCATTTTATGGAGCAAAAAAGGGGGGGAGGGCAGGTACAGAGATATGAGGAGGGTCAGCCATGTGCTGAGGCAGTTCTATGAGTTATCAGTTGTTTGTTACAGTTGGAATGATCATACCAAATACCAGAAAAGGGTGTGTTCACATGGCGTATTAGCAAGGTGTACTTTGATGCCGATGTATGGCCCGCAAATATGGAAAAAATCTTTGGGACAACCCCAACACTCTTTTGATGAAATGTAAAATCATTGTCCTCACCCAGGGAAAAATGTTTTTTTACCATAAATACCTCGGGCCATAATGTATGCCCGGGAAAAAAAGAAGCCAATTGCCCTTTTTTGGGGTTTTAAAAATTTTCCTTCCAAAACTTCAATCTGGCAATGGGAATTTAAAATTTTTTCCCCTCCATGCCACATTGGCTTTTCACTTTTACTGCTTTTTTTTGTAAAATGTTCAAAATGCTTGTGCATATATTTTTAAGAATATTTTAAAAATTTTAAATTTTTTGCTTTTTTTAAAATCTAATCCTATTTTGGGTGCGGGGCCCAACCACAGTATTTGGACTATTTTCCGTGCATCTACGTTTATTGTGGGAGCTGGCTACCAATCCTGGTTCAATCGGAATAAATCCCTGGATCAACAACCCTTCTCCGGGAATCCTATTAAATATAAGGCAAAATTTTACATGAGTTTTTCAGGACGTTCTTATGATTACCTCCCGGTCTTAACCTGCTGTGTAATGAACACGGGGGGGAAAAGAAGGGGACATGGTCATTTTCTTTCCGGTGTAAACAGGCAGGGAAAATTTAAAGTGAATGGGGCTGGCCTTTGGGCCCGGTTTCCCCCCTGAGTTTCTGAAGCGCACTGACCACCTTGTTTTCTAAGCAAAACCAGGCTCTTCCCGGGTGCGCAAAGATACGTGCCAAAAAGCCGTGTGAAAACCCTTTAACTTGTTATATTACTAAACTTTTAGAAATGCATCCAGACCTTTTTTGAACTCTTTTAAAGGTGAACCCCCATGAAAAAATTTCCTCTGGCAGAGAGTTTCACAGTTCACGGGCCCCTTACATTTAAAAAAATTTCCCTTTCTATATCTATATAGAAAAATTGTTTCCTCAAAACTGTGCCATTCTGTATTTAAGAAAAATACGTACTCAGTGTAAGAGTCTATGGTGCCTAAGTGAGATCCATCATTCTCAACTAGAATCAATGTTTATATGGGAGAATACCTGTGTTTAAAAATAAAATTTTAAAATATTTTGTCCATGAGAAAAAAAAAGCTTCTGTTTGTGGCCATAAAGCCTTAAATAGGTTTATTTTTTTTAGTTCAGTAAACTCACTAAACAGTGTTTATAGACTTTATTGAATTTATATGTATAAAAGATTAAAGTGTTTTCACCCTTTATAAAATTCCCTTTTTTTTTCTAAGCCCCCCAAACCCTTAAAGGGACCCGGCGTTTTTTTTTTTGACAAAATTCGTTTTTCCCCCCTCGCCCCCTTCCCCCGGGGCCATAACTTTTTCATTTTTTTCCCCCTAAAATAGACATATGAGGGCATTTAAATTTTTCAAGGGGTTAATGGTGTTTTTTCACTGACTATAGAATTTTCTGGGGGAAAAACCCCAAAAAAAATTCCCGGGGAACCCAAATTTTTTGAAAAAAAAAAACAAATTTTTTTGCCTTTTTTTCCCCGGGGGTTTTGCTTTTAAAAAGGAATTTTAATTTCGGTAAAATAATATAGTTTCTGTTTTTTAAGTTTGATCCGTACCCGGGAAAAGCCAAACATTTTAGGGTTTTCCCCTTTTTTTATTTTGGAACCCCTAAAAAAATTTAAAAAATTTTCTATTTTTTTAATTTGGGGGCGCCATTTTTTGTGCGGGGCCAAAAATTTTTTTGTACTAACACCTACAGATGTCAGTAAAAGGGGATTTGTTGCGGGCTGAAGTGTACCCTTTTTAACGCTTGCAGTTTTTGGAATGAAAGCAACTTTTTAAAACACTTTTTTAAATTTTTTTTAGTACGTTTAAAAAGACCAAAAAGCGCAATTTTGGCGTTTTGGAAATTTTTTTTTTCTTCTTTGGGGGTTCAGCGTACGGGATTTAAAAGATGTTTTTATTTTTTAAAAATTGGACTTTTTCGGATTCGGGTGATAACCCAAAAATGTGTAACTTTTTTTTTTATTTTAATGATTTTATTTTTAAAAAGGGGAAAAAAGGGGGGTGACCACTAGGGGGCCCCGGTTTTTTTTTAATTTCAGCCTACGGGATTTCAATAGGCAATGCATTAGGGGGGGGGTACAAAAAATGGGCGTTTTTCCCCCACTTTTCCCGTCTTCCCGGGTGGAAGTGGGGCAAAAAACCGGGACATTTTCAGTGACCGGGGGGCGTTCCAAAGGCTCCCCATGCCGTGTCCGGGGAAAAGGGATGCCTGAAACAAAGTTGCGGGGGTGCCAATTGGGCCCTAACGATTCATTCGGGAACCGCGGCCCATCTTTGCCCGCGGTGTCTGACGGGTTAAAAAGCCCCGCGATCCCCCCGCAAAAACCCCTTAGTGGCCCTGGAAAGTAATCATACGTCCAGGGTCTTTAAAGGGTTTTTAAAACGCGCATGCCCAGCAGGGTAATTTTCTTCTGGGGTATGGCATAGTCAGTCGCAGACCATCAGGCTAGGTTCACAAAAGGTTATTGCTGGCGGGAACTGCAGGGGCGGGTTTTTTCCCCCCGCAATTAAGCCCGGGTGCCGTGGTAGCGGGGGGGTGGGGCTGGGAAAACCCCGGCCCGGCCCCCTAAAACATGCATTATTCCCCCCCGCGTTTTTCCCCCCGGGTAATGTGCATGTCACTTTCTCCCTGCTCGCTGTATTTCGCGAGCGGGGAGAAGTGGCGGAATCCATAGTTCTCTATGAGAACTGTGGATAACCGTAATGACTGGGACGGATGTGCGCCGTATTTCTCGCGGTATGGCGCGGAATACGGGACCAAATCTGTCCCAAAATAAACCGTGTAACCATGGCCTCAAAGTGTTTTTACTTTGTAGAGTGAGGTTTTATTTGTGAAGCATGGTGGACATCTTCACTATAAATCCCTGGCCTGTAGATAATTATCTGCTGGGCATGTGTACTAGTCAGGAGGCTGTAGCTTCTATAGTATAGTTGCCTACCGACCGTAGTAGAGAGGCATGACGTTCTGAATTTAAGGCCCTTGAATCATAGGCAAATAATGTGAAAACACACAATCTAGCATACATATAAATTCAAAAACACTACTTAGGCCACAGTGAGATTAATGAACAAAAAGAAAATAATCGGACAACCCCGTTAAGTACAATTACAGTCTACCAATTAATTTGTCTTCCTTACTTCTGGTGCTTAAAACTAACATCAATAGGTTTGCATCAGATTTTTAAAATACAGTTTAGAGAATTCAAGCTGATTAAAATGAATCAATTTAATTATGTGAAGTGTCTTACTTGTAAAAAAAAAAGCAAAAAACAATTTGAGTTTCATATAGAAAATAAAAACTCTTCTAAGGAAAACTAAAAAAAAGAGGAAGTGAAGAACTAATTTCAGACGGTTAGAGTATCAGTATAATTTATGAAGAGAAAACTTCCCCTTTGGCTGCAACAGACAGATAAGGCAGTTGCCATCTCCTGAGCAGAACATTTGACATAGCAGCAATTTGGACATTTATACGTTACTTGTTTACATCATTTTCCTGGTTTCAGAAACTACACTAAAAAGGTAAGAGTCAAGATTCTGCAAATAGCTCTGTTTCCTACATGTAGTTCTGTAACTGTGATATATTTATCAGTAAATATATAAGTAAACTTTTATTTACAAGACTATACAGCAAATTTGATATCCCTTTGAAGGTAGAAATAAGGAAAAGCAGTGCAAGTTAACATTTTAAGTCTAACAAAATGCCTCTCCATTCAGAGTTCTGTCCAATATAGAAAATGTAATAATATTTTCATATATATTATATATTTAATCATTAATATATGAAATTATGTGTTCCCAATCCAATTTAAATGGTAAATGCTGCATGCATTAGTTTAGACCGATAAAAATTCTGCAAGTTTCACAGCCAAGACCTTACACTGTTCCTTACTGCATTAGTATTTCTAGAAGCCTTCCATCACACTTTTCTTCTGCTGTCTAACCACCTTTAAATATAAAATGCATTTTCATAGTGTTTTTGGTGTCATTTTTTATTAACAGTAGTGTAATTTCACTTTAGAATTAAAAGGGGTTGCCTGGGTCATAATTTAATAATTATGGCAAAACTAATATTACTAGACTTTATTTTAATTGATCCAGCCCCGGAACATCTCCATTGAAAACCTTCCTCCAAATACTGGGTAATTTACCTCTGCTATGTCCTACTTACTACAAGATGTTACTATGTAGTAGTGGTGTATCTTCTTTTACTTTTTAATACTACTGCTTTGTCATATTATGGAGTATAGCTTCTCATTCACCACTTTTTCTTGTTGTATAATTGAGTCAACATGTTGTCAACATGTTGATCATTCCATGTGATATATCATGTTACATGATTGTGTACCACTATTGTTTTTTACCTTTTTCATCAATAAAATCTCTATTGAATAAGAAAGAAAAAAAAATTACCCAGACAACCCCTTTAAAGCACCATCCAGCTCCCCAAAAATGAGAAAAGCCATTAAAGACAAAAATGCTACAAAAATGAATCCAAAAACCGCTCCAAAAAATTAAAACGGAGTTAAAAATCCTTGGGTTTTTGGATTAAATACTGTTGAAATACTTGTTGGACACAAGGGTTTTAGGCTACGTTTACACAGCATTTTGAAAATGCCGCCCAAAATCCAACAGCATTTTTACATTGCTGGACCAAGCACAACTGCCATTTTTTGTGTATTTTTTGCACAAAAAACAGCGGTCGGATTTCAGATTCCCAACAGCTCAGTACATGGGCTGCAAGGGAATCCAACGGCGGTCCGTGAGATATACAACATGTTCTATATTCCGCTGGATGGTTTTAGGTTTTCTGTTGAGGGCTACACAGCGCTGGGTAAAGTCGGAAAAAAAATGATGCGGAGGAAAAACTGACCAAAATCCAGTGTGGTGCAGACATAGCCGTAGGATTCAGAAATTAACGGAGTATTTTTTCTTTTGTTGTGTGGACGCAGCTTTACATTTTTCTCTATTTACTGTTTTGGCTAAAGAAGACAAATCAAAAACTATGCTGTTTGAACCTGGTCCCTAAGGGCTTGTTCACACAACGTATTTGATCCTTTTTACGGACCCATTTTTGAGGAGTGAAAAGCACATCCGAAAAAACACAACAGTTGATACTTTATTTGGATCCGTATTGTATGCTTTTCGAGTTGTGTTTTACGGATCCGCTTTTCGGATCTCTCTCTCTCTCTCCATCCATCCGTCCCCCTGCAGCACCTCACCTATCCACCCATCCATCCCTCTGCAGCACCTCACCTGTCCATCCATCCATCCCCCTGCAGCACCTCACCTGTCCACCCATCCCCCAACAGCACCTCCCCTGTCCAGCCGCCGATCCCCCGTCCGTCCAGCCGCCGCTGCTCACCGCCGATGCCCCGTCCGGCCGCCAACTGCACTTTTCGCATCCGCTTTCAGGATGCAAAGCGCAGCTGATACGTGATTGGACAGGTACCAAAAGTAGACTCCATTATCTCCTATGGGCTTTCACTTGTGTAAACCGCAATAAGAATTGGCATGTCAATTCTTAAAGCGGATGCGAAAAGCGCAGTGCAGAAGAGCTCTCAAAAGCGCATCGCCGATCTCCAGTGAGAACGGCGATGTGCTTTTGCCAATGAACGCAATGTTAATCACACTGACAATTGTTAGATCCGTTTTACGGATCCGCAAAACGGATCACAAAAACGTCGTGTGAACAAGCCCTAAGGATATGTTTACATGGACTAATTTCAGTGCATTTCACCACGTATTTGCACTCTAATACGGGCGAGATGCACACCGAAATTACGGTAATCCATAGTTCTCATAGAGAATCATATTGTATGTGCGGGGAGATAAGCGACGTGTCAATTACTTGCGACGAATGCATGCCGCGAGTAATAACTGTCAATTAGCGCGACTCCCAAAGACACCGGTTTAATTGCGGCCATACTGCACACACAGCAAAACGCCGTGGGAACATAGCCTAAGAGTATGTTCACACGGCGTATTTGCAGGTGCACTTCGTGGCGTAATTGCGCGCAATACGAATCATATTGTATGTGCGGGGAGATAAGCGACATGTCAATTACTTGCGACGAATGCATGCCGCGAGTAATAACTGTCAATTAGCGCGACTCCCAAAGCACCCGGTTTAATTGCGGCCATACTGCACGCACAGCAATTACGCCGTGGGAACATAGCCTAAGAGTATGTTCACATGGCGTATTGGCAGGTGCACTTCGTGGCGTAATTGCGCGGCAATACGCCTGAAGTGTTACTCACAAATACTGTAATATCATAATACTCATTGAGAGCTATGATTTTCAGACGTATTCCCCGGCATGTCAGTGGGAGCCCTGTTGAAAGTACGTGCTGGTCAGGTATGTGCTGTTATATGCCGCTGTCTTAAACTACAATGTAGAGTTTAAGCCCAGCTGAAATGTTCACTGACACCTCTGGCTTTATGTGATTCAATTCATTTACAAAACTAATATTGTTATATGGATTATATATAAATGGTGAATAAACACAGTATTTGACTCCTTTGGGGCCTTGTTAAGTTGACAGTTTTACACTTGATTCAGTGCTCGTTTGTAAGGCTTTGTAAGTGATTTTTCCTTCTTTTTTTCACATGTGCTCTTTACAAGCACAGTTGTGCTTAAAAGTTTGTAAACCCTTCAGAATTGTCTATTTCTGCATAAATCTGACCTAAAATTAAGACAGATTTTTACTGTAAGCATGTTGTGTACTGTAAATGTGCCTTTACGTATATATCTAAGCATTTGTATGTATGTATTCTATACTTCTGCATCAATATGATCTAAAACTATGTCAGATTTTCCCTGTATGCATGTTTGATTTTGTTCTCTTTACCTACTTTTATTACTAGAAATCTGATGTTGTTTTAGGTCAAATTCTTGGACAAATGTAGAAAATTCTGAATGGTTTGCAAACTTTCAAGCACCACTGTGTGCTTATCTATCTATCTATCTATCTATCTATCTATCTATCTATCTATCTATCTATCTATCTCATATCTATCTATCATGTATGATTTATTTTATTGCCGTGGGTTCCTCAAAAACAAACAAAAGTTATTTATCCATTTATTGATTTATCCAGTTTTATTTAAGCAATTTCCTGCAATCAGAGACAAACAGATTCAGTCTCATTACACATTTTAAAATAAGGCTTTTTGTTGAATTTTGATTTAGTGAACTGGCTGTTTCTGAATAGAACATTGGAATTCATTAATCAAAATATATAGCAACAGTATAGTGAAGCTACTGGATGGGACTAGTTCAATTCTAATTTGGTTTCAGATTTTATGTTTTTGGAATTTTTCTGTACATGCATATTTATGGTGAATCCCCTTTGCTTGCACTGCACAATTCATGTGTAACCAATTTCCTGTTTCATATGTCTATACATAACTTTACAGGTGCCATGGAAACCAACAGATTTCCCACTTTGGAAGAAACGAAACACAGTTTTCTTATTACATCTATTTTTTCACAGTGATATAATTGCTTAACAATTTTTACCCAAAAAAGTCACCTTTTTGTGCAGTGAAAATAGGAATACATTAAAAAATAATCTGGTAATAACAATATAGCTTTATAATTTCCTGTCATAAGTTTTGGTGCTCAATAACAATTATTATGCATAATTAGGGTGTGTGCACAACTGGTGCTCTTTTGCTTAAATTTAGTAAAGTGACAAGAAAATGACTTATTAATTTATAGATTTTGGAGTTTGGCTTTGCTTTTTTTACTTACAATATACTGACATACATATTGAAATATAAACAGACATCTATAAGACCCAGGCTACATCTCCACTGATGACATCCCTGGCAATAATGGCAACTATCTAAAAAGTCTGAACAAATTTACTGCCTGGTTGGAATTTTCTTGCAGCATCTCCCCAGTATCTGTAATGAGAATCTAATTTAGTGTCAGAGTCTTACATTATCATTAAGGAAGACCCCCCACAGGTTTCCATCATATCACCCAAACCTGATTGTAAATCAATCTGATTCTTTATTTTC
>JAODAL010027083.1:0-55558 GCA_025379985.1 Phyllomedusa bahiana | reverse complement strand
GCACAATGTATCTTACTACTGGGGGCGCTATGTATCATTACGGGGCACAAATTATCACTACGGGGGGGCACTAATGTTTTTCACTACTGGGGGGTAGTTCCTCTGGGGGCCGCTATGTATCATTATGGGGGGGCAGCAATGTTCATTACTACTGGGGGCAGCTATGTATTTTATGGGGGCATTTGTATCATTATGGGGCAGAAATGTATCACTACGGGGGGCAGCAAAGTATCACTCTGGGGGCAGCATACGTTCTTACTGGGGCAGCGATGGTCACTACTGGGGGCAGCAATGTATCATTACTACTGGGGGGTAGCTATGTATCATTACTACTGGGGGCAGCTATGTATCACTACTGGGGGCAGCTATGTATCACTACTGGGGGGCAGCTATGTATCATTACTACTGGGGGCAGCTATGTATCACTACTGGGGGCAGCTATGTATCATTTATCCCTGGGGCAGCAATGTACCCACTATCACTACTGGGGGCAGCTATTTATCACTATCACTACTGGGGGCAGCTATGCATCACTATCACTACAGGGGCAGCTATGTGTCATTATCACTACAGGGGCAGCTATGTATCACTATCACTACAGGGGCAGCTATGTATCACTACTGGGGGCAGCTATGTATCACTATCACTACAGGGGCAGCTATGTGTCATTATCACTACAGGGGCAGCTATGTATCATTATCACTACTGGGGGCAGCTATGTGTCATTATCACTACAGGGGCAGCTATGTGCCATTATCACTACAGGGGCAGCTATGTGTCACTATCACTACTGGGGCAGCTATGTATCACTATCACTACTGGGGGCAGCTATGTATCACTATCACTACTGGGGGCAGCTATGTATCACTACTGGGGGGCAGCTATGTATCATTATCACTACAGGGGCAGCTATGTATCACTATCACTACTGGGGGCAGCTATGTATCACTATCACTACTGGGGGCAGCTATGTATCACTATCACTACTGGGGGGCAGCTATGTATCACTATCACTACTGGGGGCAGCTATGTATCACTATCACTACTGGGGCAGCTATGTATCACTACTGGGGCAGCTATGTGTCATTATCACTACAGGGGCAGCTATGTGTCATTATCACTACAGGGGCAGCTATGTGTCATTATCACTACAGGGGCAGCTATGTATCATTATCACTACAGGGGCAGCTATGTATCACTACTGGGGGCAGCTATGTATCACTACTGGGGCAGCTATGTATCACTACTGGGGGCAGCTATGTGTCATTATCACTACAGGGGCAGCTATGTATCACTACTGGGGGCAGCTATGTATCACTATCACTACTGGGGCAGCTATGTATCATTATCACTACAGGGGCAGCTATGTATCATTATCACTACTGGGGCAGCTATGTTTCATTATCACTACAAAAAGGAAAAAGAAAAACGGACCCGGCGCACGTGCAGTGAAAATAAAAAAAGCCTAGGCTAGAGGCTTTATTAAAAAGGTTTTTATTCTTAAAATTGCTACGGAATTACCGATGCAAAATTAAAAACATGAAAAAAAAATTAAACGCGTTTTGCGCGTTACCCGCGTTCATCAGAAGTATTCTTTGTACAAATAGAACTTTTTTAAAAATGCTAACAATTCGTAATTGGTTGTTTTTATTGCAGGTGAGTGACATGAATGGGGCAGGTGGTCGGGGTTTTAAAGAAAATTGGAAGAAAAAAGGTCAATCAAAGGGTTTCTGAGGATCCAGGGGGGAAAGCGGGAGACGGGGGAAGAGAGATGAGCCGTAGTCCGGAGAATAGTATTTTTTATGTATGCCAAAAAACAAAAAACAAAAAAAAAAACAGTGTTTTTATTGGGGAAAAAAATTTTATGAGGGGTGTAGTGAAAGTATGTGATGTAGAAAATCACTATTGCGGGATAAGGCATCAAGAAGAATTTCCCCTTAAAAAGTTAAAAGAAAAATAGAAAGGGAAAAACAATAGGAGAGGAGCGGGAGATACAAAGGGAACAATCAGTATCTTGGTTCTGATTCAAATTATAAGGCGCTAAAAAAAAGAAACAAAGACGCGCCCAAAAATATTTATATTTAAATGGGGGATTTGATTGGTTTTTAAAATGTAAAGGGCAAAATTCAACTAGCAATAGCGTACAGGTATGGGAAGCCCTATGTTGGTTGTGCTAGTAGCGGGTTTAAAAAGACCCAAACGAGAGGGATGTAAGGAGGCGATTGATTTGGGCCTTTACGCCCCGGGGGAATCCCAAAGGACCCAAAGAAAAGGAGCTACTTTTCTAGGAGAAAAACTTTGAGAATTAAATTGGGTTATGCAGAGATGTGTTTTAATAAGATCTTAAACAGCGAATATTAGGTTTTGTTGTAGACACTGAAAGGATTGGCGACATTTAAAAATACTAAAATTACATATATTATTTTACAATTGTTCTTCTTCGGAAGTGTAAATATGAACTTGAAAGGGTCCCTCCCGGCGGGAGGGCCACAGCAAGTGCGTCGGAGATGTGAACCAAGATAAAACCAAAAAATAACCCAAATTTGGGCGGAGGGGAAAAAGACACAGTAGGTTAGCAGAGGTGCAAAAGACATCCGTCTGCTACGGGGGCCCCATACACAGTAGGGTCAGCAGAGGTCAGTGACATCCGTCTGCTCCGGGGGGCCCAAACACAGTAGGGGAGTAGATGCAGTGACATCCCCTGCTCCCGGGGCCCCTACACTGTTTGGGGTTTGCAGAGGTGAGTGAATCCGTCTTTCTCCGGGGGCCCCCTATGCATAGGGTCGCAGAGGGCAGTGAAAACCGTCTGCTAGGGGCCCCATAGCAGTAGGGTCACAGAGGGGCAGTGACATCCGTCTGTCCATGGGGCCCCCTACCAGAGGGTTTTGCAGAGGTGCAGTACTCCCTCTGCTCGGGGGGCCCCATACACTGTAGGGTTGCAGGGTGCAGGGCATCCGTCTGCTCGGGGCCCCATACACTGTAGGGTTGCAGAGGTGCATGACATCCATCGCTCCGAGGCCCCATACACAGTAGGGTTGCAGAGGGGCAGTGACATCCGTCTAGCGGGGCCCCATACACGTAGGGTTAGCGAGGTGCAGTGACATCCGTCTGAGCGGGCCCCATACACAGTGGGTTTTTGAGGGTGCAGTTAATCCGTCTGCTCGGGGGCCCCTTACACGTGGGTTAGGGGTGCAGTGACATCCTTCTGCTCCGGGACCCCATAACTGGGGGGTTTTTAGCAGAGGTGCAGTGAACCGCCTGCTCGGGGCCCCCATACACAGTAGGGTTAGAGGGGTTTTGCAAGCATCCATCTTTCCCGGGGCCCCATATGCAGTAGGGTTAGCAGAGGTGAGTGACATCCGTCTACTCCAGCCCCATCCACAGTGGGTTAGCAGAGGTGCAGTGACCCCGTCTGCTGGGGGGCCCCATCCAAAATTGGGGTTACAGAGGCAGTGACATCCTCTGCTCGGGGACTCCATACACAGTGGGGTTTTGCAGAGGAGGGCAGTGACATCCGTCTGCTGGGGGCCCCATACACAGTAGGGTTACAGAGGAGGTGCAGTGACACCCCGTCTGCGCGGGCCCCATACACGTAGGGTTGCAGAGGGGCGTGACATCGTCTGCTCCAGGGCCCCTCCCACGTAGGGTTAGCAGAGGTGCAGTGACTCCGTCGTTCCAGGGGCCCCATACACAGTGGGGTTGGTGGTGCAGTTAAATCCGTTTCCCCGGGGCCCCAAACACAGTGGGTTTAGCAGAGGTGCAATGAGCTGTTGCAAGGAACCCATAGCGTAGATTAGCGAGGTGCAGTACATCCGCGCCCCGGGGGCCCCCCATACACAGAAAGGGTTAAAAGGGTGCGTGACTCCACCTTTCCGGGGCCCCAAAAAACACCAGAAAGGTCAGCAGAGGTGCAGGAATCCGTCTTTTTCCGGGGGGCCCCATCACATAGAGTTAGCAGAGGTGCGGGTACACCCATCTGCTTGGGGGGCCCCAAAAAAAAAAAAAAAAAACCTGCTCACAGAACAAATATATACATTATTCATCACATTGCACTGCGTGCGCTGCAGCCTCCAGGGGGCTGAACGGCCAGAAGATCCCGGCTGTTCTGCCTCGGCTGCTGCCTGCACCATGCGGTGCAGGGGGCGGCCGTGATGGCTGCATGACTGGGTCTGTGACCCCCCATGACCCCGTGGGCAAAGGGGGGGGCCTGTTGGCCCGGGCCTGTCTGTTGCTCCACTGGGCAGGGTAGGTGGGTGCACGGGAGGGCCCCCTGAGCCAGTGGGGCCCCCAGGCCACCGCCTACCCTGCCCAATGGAAGAGATGGCCCTGTCTGTAATGCAGGACAGAACGGACCCCAAGAAATATTAAACTGGTGGCTTCCAAGAATAGACTCCACTGGTGGGCCCAAGTTTAAAAAATTCATGGGGAACCACAAGAATCAACTCCACTGGTGGGCCCCCCAAAAATCAACTCCACTGGGGGGGCCCCAAGAACAACTTTATGGTGGGCCCCCAAGAATCAACTCCACTGGTGGGGCCCAAAAATCAACTTCATGGTGGGGGCCCCAAGAATCAGTCCACTGGTGGCCCAAGATCGCTCCCCTGGTGGCCCCAAGAATCAGCTCCTTTTGTGGGGCCCAAGAATCAACTAACTTTGGGGGCCCCCCGAGTCAATTCCCCGGTGCGTCCCAAAAATCAACTGGATGGTGGGCCTCAAAATACTCCAGGTGGGCCTCAAGAAAAGCTCCACTGGGGGGTCCAAGAATAACTCTACTGGTGGTCCAAGAAAAAATCTCTGGTGGGCCCCCCAAAAATCATCTTACTGGTGGGGCCCCAAAGGGTAACTCCAAATTTTGGTCCCTAAGAATCAACTCCCGTTGTGGTCCCTAGAATCAAATCCACTGGGGGCCCCAAGAATCAAACTGCTGGGGGCCCCAAGAATAACTGCAGGTGGGCCCCAAGAATCAGCTCCACGGTGGGCCCCCGAATCAATTCCTGGTGGGGCCCAAAATCAACTTCATGGTGGGGCCCAAGAACAACTGAATGGTGGGACCCAAGAATCAACTGCCTGGTGGGACCCCAAGAACAACTTCATGGGGGGGCCCCAAGAATCAACTTACTGGTGGCTGCAAGAATCATCTCCCGGTGGGTCCCAAAATCATCTCCAAAGGGGGGGCCAAGAATAAGTCCATGGTGGCCCTAAAAATCATCTCCATGCGGGACCCTAAGAATCATCCCACCGGTGGGCCCCCAAAATCATATCCCTGGGGCCCCAGAATTAAACCCCTGGAGGGGGCCCAAAAAATCAATTTTTCTGGTGGTTCCCCCAAGAATCAACTGCACTGGTGGGCCCCAAAAATGGTGCACTGATCGTCCCCGGGAACATCTCTACTGGTGGGTCCCTGAATCAACTCCGTTTTGGGCCCCCAAAATCAAATCCCTTGATAGGCCCTAAAAATCTCTCCATGGGGGGGGACCCTAAAAATACCCCTTTGGGGGCCCTAAAAATCATATCCCCCTGGTGGCCTCAAGAATCAACCCCCCTGGGGGGCCCCAAAAATCATCTCCCGGTGGCCCCCAAGAATCGTCTCCACTGGTGGGCCCCAAGTCACTCCACTGCTGGCCCCAAAATCAGCTCCCCTGGTGGCCCCAAAATCAGCTCCTCTGGTGCGTCCCCAAGAATCAACTGCACTGGGGGGCCCCCAAAAATCAAAAGCATGGGGGGGCCTAAGAATCGCTCCCCTGGTGGGCCTCAAAAAATCAAACTCCCCTGGTGGGTCCCCAAGAATCAACTTTTCTGGTGGGCCCCCAAAAATACTTACTGGTGGGCCCCAAGAATCATCTCTTGGTGGGCCCAAGGATCAAATCAATTGTGGGGCCCCAAAAATCAACTCCAATTGTTCCCCAAGAAACAAAATCCCCCTGGGGACCCCCAAAAATCAAACCACTGGGGGGCCCCAAAAATCAACTCCATGGAGGGCCCCCAAAAAAACAATTTTTCTGGGGGGCCCAAGAAAACAAAAAAAAATGGTGGGCCTAAAGAATAGGTGACTGATGGGGGCCAGGATATCTTACTGGTGGGCTCAGAATAACTCAGTTGTGGGGCCCAAAGAATCAACCCATTGATAGGGGGGGGTAAAATCATTCCCTGGTGGCCCAAGAACAAATCCCCTGGTGGGCCCAAAATCAAATCCCAAGGGGGCACCAAGAATCAAAATTTACTGGTGGACCCCCGAAAACACTCCCCCAAAAGGCCTAAGAATCAACTCCCACTGGTGGGCCCCAAGCATATTCAACACTGGTGGACCCGAAGAATCAGCTTCACTGGTGGCCCCAAGAATCAATTCCACTGGTGGACTCCAAAAATCATCTCCACTGGTGGCCCCAAGAATCATCTCCATGGGGGGGCCCCAAAAATCATCTCCACTGGTGGGCCCAAGAATCAATTTTCCCCTGGGGCCCTAAAAAATCATCTCCACGGTGGGCTCCAAGAACCATCCCCTGGTGGGGCCCCCAAAAAATCATCTACCTGGGGCCCCAAGAATCATCTCCATGTGGGCCCCCCAAAAATCATTCCACTGGGGGGCCCAAGAATCCTCCATTTGGGGGGCCTCAAGAAATCTCCAGGGGCTCCAAAATTATCTCCACTGGTGGCTCAAGAATCTCTCCACTGGTGGGACCCAAAATCAATCCACTGGTGGGCCAAGAATCACTCCACTGGGGCTCCAAGAATCATCTCCACTGGTGGCTCCAAGGGTCATCTCCCTGTTGGACCAAGAATCAACCCATGGTGGCTCCCAAAAATCACCCCTGGTGGCTCCAAGAATCACCTCCACTGGGGGCTCCAAGAAACACCTCCACTGGTGACGCCAAGAAACTCCCCTGGGGGCCCCAAAACACCTTCCCCCCGGGGGCCCCAAAAATCCCTCCACGGTGACCCCAGGGGGAAACATTTTTCCCCTTGGGGGGCCCCCAAGAATTATCTCCACCGCTGGGCCCCAAGAATCATCTCCACTGGTGGGCCCATATCGACACTGTACTAGGCCCTGTTTCCTACAGCTCTGAATGACAAATCTGCTTCATTCGATAAATTTACCATTCAGGTCGGAAAGCTGAGTGACAGCTTTTCATGGGAGATATAACGGTCACTCAGCTTTCCCTGAAACAGATATAACTAAGAAGCAGAACAGAATTTTAAAGGACTCAACACATTTGCTTATTTAAGGTGGTAATGCTCTTAAGGAGCCCCCTGTGGTTTCGAGGTGGAATTGCTCTTCAAGGCGTCGCTCAGTGTGAACTTTGTGGAAAAGCGAGAGATCAAAGCAGCAGCAGGAAGCTCTCTCCATTCCTGGCTCATCGCCGCTGCCGGATAATCTCCGATATTATACAGCAGAGCTGCCGGCAGCAGATGGAGGGGCCGCGAGCCGCGCTAGAGGAGACACTATTCATTGGATGTGAGGAGCTGCAGCCGCTCATGGAGCACAAACCGCCCATTGTGGAAGTGGACAAATGTCACTGGCAGCGCCGCACATACATGAGAGCGACCCCCCGGATACCGCGACATCGTGTGGACTGTGTGTCTGGCGTCCTGCCCCCCAAGTGTCAGCGTCATTGTCCTGCCCCCCAAGTGTCAGCGTCATTATACTGCCCCAAGTGTCAGCGCATTATCCTGCCCCCCAAGTGTCAGCGTCATTATCCTGCCCCCAAGTGTCAGCATTGTTATCCTGCCCCCCAAGTGTCAGCGTCTTTATCATGCCCCCAAAGTGTAATCATTATTCTCCTGCCCCCCCATGTGTCATCTTTATTATCCTGCCCCCAAGTGTCATCATTATTATCCTGCCCCCCAAGTGTCAGCGTCATTATCCTGCCCCCCAAGTGTCAGCATTGTTATCCTGCCCCCCAAGTGTCAGCGTCATTGTCCTGGCCCCCGGGTGTCAGCGTCATTATCCTGCCCCCCAAGTGTCAGCATTGTTATCCTGCCCCCCAAGTGTCAGCGTCATTGTCCTGCCCCCCAAGTGTCAGCATTGATATCCTGCCCCCCAAGTGTCAGCGTCATTGTCCTGCCCCCCAAGTGTCAGCGTCATTATCCTGCCCCCCAAGTGTCAGCATTGTTATCCTGCCCCCCCAAGTGTCAGCGCATTGTCCTGCCCCCAAGTGTCAGCGTCATTATCCTGCCCCCAAGTGTCAGCGTCATTGTCCTGCCCCCAAGTGTCAGTGTCATTATCCTGCCCCCCACGGGTCAGCATTGTTATCCTGCCCCCCAAGTGTCAGCTTTGTTTATCCTGCCCCCCAAGTGTCAGCGTCATTGTCCTGCCCCCCAAGTGTCAGCGTCATTATCCTGCCCCCCAAGTGTCAGCATTGCTATCCTGCCCCCCAAGTGTCAGCATTGCTATCCTGCCCCCAATGTCAGCGTCATTGTCCCTGCCCCCAAGTGTCAGCGTCATTATCTGCCCCCAAGTGTCAGCATTGTTATCCTGCCCCCAACTGTCAGCGTCATTGTCCTGCCCCCAAGTGTCAACGTCATTACCCTGCCCCCCAAGTGTCAGCATTGTTATCCTGCCCCAAGTGTCAGCTCATTGTCCTGCCCCCAAGTGGTCAGCATTGTTATCTGCCCCCAAGTGTCAGCGTCAGTGTCCTGCCCCCAAGTGTCAGCTTTCATTACCCTGCCCCCCAAGTGTCAGCATTGTTTTTCCTGCCCCCCAAGTGTCAGCATTGTTATCCTGCCCCCAAGTGTCGCGTCATTGTCCTGCCCCCCAAGTGTCAGCGTCTTTGGGTCCTGCCCCCCAAGGGGTCAGCGTCATTATCATGCCCCCAAGTGTCAGCATTTTTTATCCTGCCCCCTCAGTGTCAGCATTGTTATCCGGCCCCCTAAGTGTCAGCATCATTATCCTGCCCCCTAAGTGTCAGCGTCATTATCCTGCCCCCCAAGTGTCAGCATTGTTATCCTGCCCCCCAAGTGTCAGCGTCATTATCCTGCCCCCCAAGTGTCAGCATTGTTATCCTGCCCCCCCAAGTGTCAGCGTCATTGCCCTGCCCCCCAAGTGTCGCGTCTTTTATCCTGCCCCCCAAAGGGTTTTCAGCGTCATTATCCTGCCCCCCAAGTGTCAGCATCATTATCCTGCCCCCCCATGTGTCAGTGTCATTTATCCTGTTCGAAGTGTCAGCGTCATTATCCTGCCCCCAAGTGTCAGAGTCATTATCCTGCCCCCAAGTGTCAGCGTCATTATCCTCCCCCCAAGTGTCAGCGTCATTACCCTGCCTCCAAGGATCAGCGTCATTATCCTGCCCCCAAGTGCAGCGTCATTATCCTGCCCCCAAGTGTCAGCGTCATTATCCTGCCCCCCAATTGTCAGCGTCATTATCCTGCCCCCCAATTGTCAGCGTCTTTATCCTGCCCCCAAGTGTCAGCATCATTATCCTTCCCCCCAAGTGTCAGTGTCATTATCCATCCCCCCAAGTGTCAGCGTCATTATCCTGCCCCCAAAAGTGTCAGCATAATTATCCTGCCCCCAAAGTGTCAGCATCATTATCCTGCCCCCTAAGTGTCAGCGTCATTATCCTGCCCCCCAAGTGTCAGCGTTACTATCCTGCCACAAGTATCAGCGTAAATTATCTTGCCCCCCAAGTGTCCAGCGTCATTATCCTGCCCACCAAGAGTCACCCGTCATTATCCTGCCCCCCAAGTGGTCAGCGTCATTATCCTGCCCCCCCAATTGTCAGCGTCATCCTGCCCCCAAGTGTCAGCATCATTATCCTACCCCCCAAGTGTCAGTGTCATTATCCACTCCCCCAAGTGTCAGCGTCATTATCCTGCCCCCAAGTGTCAGCATCATTATCCTGCCCCCGAAGTGTCAGCATCATTATCCTGCCCCCAAAGTGTCAGCGTCATTATCCTGCCCCCCAAGTGTCAGCGTTACTATCCTGCCACAAGTATCAGCGTCATTATCTTGCCCCCCCAAGTGTCAGTGTCATTATCCTGCCCCCCCAAGTGTCAGCGTCATTATCCTGCCCCCCAAGTGTCAGCGTCATTATCCTCCCCCCCCCAAGTGTCAGCGTCATTATCCTGCCCCCCAAGTGTCAGCGTCATTATCCTGCCCCCAATTGTCTGTCATTATCCTGCCCCAATTGTCAGCGCCATCATCCTGCCCCCAAGTGTCAGCATCATTATCCGTACCCCCCAGTGTCAGTGTCATTATCCACTCCCCCAAAGTGTCGCGTCATTATCCGCCCCAAGTATCAGCATCATTATCCTGCCCCCTAAGTGTCAGCATCATTATCCTGCCCCCTAAGTGTCAAGCGTCATTATCCTGCCCCCAAGTGCCCAGCGTTACTATCCTGCCACAAGTGTCAGCGTCATTATCTTGCCCCCCCAAGTGTCAGCGTCATTATCCTGCCCCCAAGTGTCAGCGTCATTATCCTGCCCCCCAAGTGTCAGCGTCATTATCCTGCCCCCCCCAAGTGTCAGCGTCATTATCCTGCCCCCCCAAGTGTCAGCTTCTTTATCCTGCCCCCCCCAAGTTCAGTGTCATTATCTTGCCCCCCAAGAAATCATGTCATTATCCTGCCCCCCAAGTGTCAGCATCATTATCCTGTTCCCCAAGTGTCAGCGTCATTCTCCTGATCCAAATATCAGTGTCATTATCCTGCTCCCCGAGTGTCAGTGTCATTATCCTGCCCCCCAAGTGTCAGCGTCATTATCCTGCCTCCCAAGTATCAGTGTCATTATCCTGCCCCCCCCCCCAAGTGTCAGCGTCATTATCCTGCCCCCCCCCCAAGTGTCAGCGTCATTATCCTGCCCCCAAGTGTCAGTGTCATTATCCTGCCCCCAAGTGTCAGTGTCATTATCCTGCCCCCCAAGTGTCAGTGTCATTATCCTGCCCCCCAAGTGTCAGTGTCAGTATCCTGCCCCCCAAGTATCAGCGTCATTATTCTGGTGATCCCATAGAGCGTTGCATGTCTTCAGCTCAGATCTCTTCCCCCTGCTCGGGTTGTACCCGTCTGATCTCCATCACGCTGCCAGCGAGGGGACATCCTCCGGAGTGATCGTCCTGGGATTTCAGGCGAGTGCACTAATTGCCTTTAATGCGCCTTGATCGAGGATGAATTTATCTGGATGTTCTGTGAGGAGCGACAGACACGGGCTCAGCCCAGACGCCTTCACACTGCTGACAGGACAGGCCCTGGCCGGGCTCCCTCAGTGCAGGCCTCATCCGGCACTTCCTCCATACAGAGGCGGCAGCCATATTTAGAGTCTTCAGAAGTCATGTTGCAAATCTTGCAGTAATGCGAATGCTCCACAGTCTTACTCTACGTACACTAATCAGCCAATACATTAAAACCACGGACATGTGCAGGGAATAGCACCGATTATCTGGTGACAACGGCAGCTGTCGGGGGTGGAGGGAAACATTCGGCAGCAAGTGGCCGGTTATTGTGCTAGAAGCAGGAGCGACTTACAAAGGCCAATATGTGATGTGTAGACGACTGGGTCCGGTCTTGTGGGGGGTCCCTGGTGTGTGGTGGGTAGTACCTATCCAATATGTCCAAGAAAGGACAACAAGGGAGAGGGTCATGGAGGCCCAGGATCGTTGGTTTGTGAGGGGTGAAGCTAGGCCGTGTGGTCTTACGAGCTATGGTTGCTATGAGCTCTCATTGGTTGCTATGAGCTTTGATTGGTCTCTATGGCTCTCATTGGTTGCTATGGGCTTTGATTGGTCGCTATGGGCTCTTGATTGGTTATATGGGCTCTGATTGGTTGCTATGGGCTGATTGGTTTCTCTGGGCTGATTGGTTTCTCTGGGCTCTGATTGGCTTCTCTGGGCTCTGATTGGTTGTCATGAGCTCTGATTGGCTGCTATAGGCTGACTGGTTGCTATGGGCTCTGACTGGTGGCTATGAGCTCTGATTGGTTTCTATGGGCTCTGGTTGCTACGGGCTCTGGATGGTTGTTATGAGCTTTTATTGGTGGCTATGAGCTCTGATTGGTTGCTATGAGCTTTGGTTGCTATGGGCTCTGGATGGTTGTTATGACCTTTGATTGGTTGCTATGAGCTCTGATTGGTTGCTATGAGGTTTGGTTGCTATGGGCTCTGGTTACTACGGGCTCTGGTTGCTATGGGCTCTGGTTGCTATGGGCTCTGATTGGTTGCTAGGGACAATAGATATGGTCTTGCTGTTTGGGCCTCATATATGAAAACTGTCTAGCATTAAGACGGTCTGTGTTGCACATAGCAACCAATCAAAGCCCATAGCAACCAATCAGAGCCCATAGCGACCAACCAGAGCCCACAGCGACCAACCAGAGCCCATAGCAACAAATCAGAGCACATAGCCGCCAATCAGAGCCCATAGAAACCAATCAGAGCACATAGCCACAAATCAGAGCCCATAGAAACCAAACATACCACATAGCCACCAATCAGAGCCCATAGCCACCAAACAGAGCTCATAACAACCGGAGCTCAAAGTGACCAGTCAGAGCCCAAAGAAATCAATCAGAGCCCATAGCAACCAATCAGAGCCCATAACAACCAATCAGAGCCCATAGCAACCAATCAGAGCCCATAGCAACCAATCAGAGCCCATAGCAACCAATCAGAGCTCAGGTTTAGTATTTTACACTATTCTGGAAAAACAAAAGCTGATTTCTGATTGGTTGCTTTGGGTTGATTGGTTGCTATGGGTAACAGTCCTACCGTTAGACAGTTTTAATATATGGGGCCCAAACAGTAAGACCGTATCTGTTGCCCCTAGCAACTATTTTTCCATGGCATGATAAAAGCTTAAACCCGAGCTCTGACTGGTTGCTATAAGGACAGTCTTACCTTTAGACAATTTTGATAAATGAGGCCCGGTTTGTTTTCTAATGCAATTGCAGCAGACAATTAAAGGGGTGCTCTCACCCTGCACTTTGATGGTCGATCGCTAGGACACGCCATCAATGTCAGATAGGTCCAGGTTCCACGTCTGGGACCCGCACCGATCTCCATACCGAGCCCTCAAAACTTCCATTCCGAATGGAGAAGTGACTGCACAAGCACGGCCCCTCTCCATTCATTTCAATGGGCGTTCCGGGTATGGCCACATGCGACTGCTCACCTGTAGTCGGAACTACCACTGAAATCAATGGAGAGGGGCTGCGCTTGTGCAGTCAGTTCTCCAATCAGAATGGTGAGTTTTGGGGACCTGGCCCCATTTATATACCAAATTTAGGGTAAATCCTATTGATATACCATCAATGTCTATGATGGCAAAACCCCTTAAAAGAATGGCGGCTATCCTTGTTGCTACTCTTACCAACACAATATATTTGGGCGTGGGCTTGGCTTAGAGTGGCCGGTGGGTAATGGTGCCAGGTAGAACCTGCGCACCTGTGGGTGGAGATGGCGCTTACCAATTCCAGCAGACTTAAGTGCCCGGATGGTGCTCCGATCATTGATGTTTATGTGCAATTTTCATCAGCTTCCTTTGGAACAAACAAAACTCTTCTAACTAAAATCATATTGGGTCACCGCAACGGCTCACCTGTACTTGGTACTCCCATTGAAATGAATGGAGAGTGACCCCACATGCGCAGTCACTCCATTCCCAACAGGAGTTTCGGTGATGTTGATGCGCCATTTTTAATCAGCTTCCTTAGGAACAAACAAAACTATTCTAACTAAAATTGTATCGGGTCACCGCACTGGCTCACCTGTATGTGGAACTCCCATTGAAATGAATAAAGAGTGACGCGCATGCGCAGTCACTCATTCATTCCCAACAGGAGTTTCAGGGATGTTGATGCGCCATTTTTAATCAGCTTCCTTAGGAACAAACAAAAACTATTCTAACTAAAATTGTATCGGGTCACCGCACTGGCTCACCTGTATGTGGAACTCCCATTGAAATGAATGAAGAGTCACCGCGCATGCGCAGTCACTCCTTTATTCCCAACAGGAGTTTTGGGGATGTTGATGCACCATTTTCATCAGCTTCCTTTGGAACAAACAAAACTCTTCTAACTAAAATCATATTGGGTCACCGCAACGGCTCACCTGTACTTGGTACTCCCGTTGAAATGAATGGAGAGTGACCGCACATGCGCAGTCACTCCATTCCCAACAGGAGTTTCGGGGATGTTGATGCGCCATTTTTAATCAGATTCCTTAGGAACAAACAAAACTATTCTAACTAAAATTGTATCGGGTCACCGCACTGGCTCACCTGTACGTGGAACTCCCATTGAAATGAATAAAGAGTGACCGCGCATGCGCAGTCACTCATTCATTCCCAACAGGAGTTTCAGGGATGTTGATGCGCCATTTTTAATCAGCTTCCTTAGGAACAAACAAAACTATTCTAACTAAAATTGTATCGGGTCACCGCACTGGCTCACCTGTATGTGGAACTCCCATTGAAATGAATGAAGAGTCACCGCGCATGCGCAGTCACTCCTTTATTCCCAACAGGAGTTTTGGGGATGTTGATGCACCATTTTCATCAGCTTCCTTTGGAACAAACAAAACTATTCTAACTAAAATCGTACCCTGTCATCGCAACCGCTCACCAAACGCCCATTGAAATGAATGAAGAGGGGCCGCGCTTGCTTAGTCACTTCTCCATTCATAAAAGAAGATTTGGGGGTCTGCTCTGACGATGCAACATTTTCATCAGCTTCTTTCAGAACAAACAAAACTATTCTAGTTAAAACTGTATCGGTTCACTACAACGTCTCACCTGTACGCGGAACTCCTATTGAAATGAATGGAGAGAGACCGTGCATGCGCAGTCACTCCTCCATTCCGAACAGAAGATTTGGGGATGTTGATGCGCCATTTTCATTAGCTTCTTTTGGAACAAACAAAACTATTTTACTTAAAATTTTAGCGGGTCTTCGCAATCACACTCCTTTACTCAGAACTCCAATTGAAATGAACGGAGATTGATTGCGCATGTGCAGTTACTGCTCCTTTTAGAACAGCAGTTTCGGGTGCCTGTTCTGAAGATGATGATGCGCTATTTTCACCGACTTCTTTTGGGACAAACAAACTATTTTGTATCAGGTCACTGCTCACCTGTACTTGGAACGCCCATTGAAATGAATGGAGATTGACAGCGCATGCGCAGTTACTCCTCCATTCAGAACCACCTGTTTTGGAGAGGTTGATGCATCATTTTCATCGGCTTATTCTGGGACAAACAAAACTATTTTAATTAAAATTGTATCGGGTTACCGCAATTAGGCACCTGTACTTGGAACTCCCACTGAAATGAATGAAGAGTGACAGCACATGCTCAGTTACTCCTCCATTAAGAACAGCAGTTTGGAGGTCTGTTCTGGGGACAATGATGTTGATGCGCCATTTGTATTGGCTTCAGTTGGAGACAAAGAAAACTATTGTACTTAAAGTCATATTCAGTCACCGCAACCGCTCACCTGTACTTGGAACTCCCATTGAAATGAATGAAGAGTGCTCGCGCATGCACAGTTACTCCTCTATTCAGAACAGCAGTTTCGGAGACCTGTTCTGAAGATGTTGATGCGCCATTTTCACTGGCCTCTTCTGGGACAAACAAAACTATTTTGATTAAAATTGTACTGAGTTATTCACCTTTAGTCGGAATCCCATTGTAATGAATGGAGATTAACCACGCATGCGCAGTTACTCCTCCATTCAGAACAGCAGTTTAGAGAACCTGTTCTGAAGATGATGATGCACCATTTTCATCGGCTTCTTTTGAGACAAACAAAACTATTTTCATTAAAATTGTATTGGGTTATCGCAAGTAGTCACCTGTACTTGGAACTCCCATTGAGATGAATGGAGAGTGACAGCGCATGCGCAGTTGCTCCTCCATTAAGAACAGCAGTTTGGGGGCATGTTCTGGGGACAATGATGTTGATGTGCCATTTACATTGGCTTCAGTTGGGGACAAAGAAAACTATTCTACTTAAAGTCATATTCAGCAACCGCTCACCTGTACTTGGAACTCCCATTAAAATGAATGAAGGGTGCTCGCGCATGCACAGTTACTCCTCTATTCACAACAGCAGTTTCGGAGACCTGTTCTGAAGATGTTGATGCGCCATTTTCACTGGCCTCCACTGGGACAAACAAAACTTTTTTGATTAAAATTGTACTGAGTTATTCCAACCTCTCACCTGTAGTCAGAAATCCCATTGTAATGAATGGAGAGTGATCAGCAATGTGCAGTCACTCCTCCATTCAGAACAGTTGTTTCAAGGCTGTTACTGCGCCATTTTTTTCGGCTTAATTTGGGTTAATGAAAACTATTTTACTTAAAATCGTATTGGGTCACCGCAACCACTTACCTGTACATGTAACTTCCATTGAAATGAATAAAGAGTGATCGCGCATGCGCAGTTACTGCTCCTTTCAGAATTCCTCCAATTCGGGTGCCTGTTCTGAAGATGTTGAGGTGCCATTTTCACCGGCATATTTTGGAACAAACAAAACTATTTTAATTAAAATTGTATAGAGCTCTCGCAACCGCTCACCTGCACTCAGAAAATGCATTGTATTGAATGGAGAGTGACCGCGCATGCGCAGTTATTCCTCCATTCAGAACAGGAGTTTTGGAGATGTTGATGTACCATTTTTGTCAGCTTCTTTTGGGACAAACAAAACTATTCTACTTAAAATTTTATCAGATCACTGCAACCACTTACCTGTACTCAAATGAATATGAATGAGTATGGGCAGTTACTCCTCTTTCAGAACAGCATTTTTGGGGGCCCGTTCTGGAGATGATGATGCACCATTTTCATCAGCTTCTTTTGGGACAAACAAAACTATTTTAATTAGAAAATGTATCTGGTCACCACAACCGTTCACCTGTACTTGACACTCCCATTGAAATGAATGTAAAGTGACTACGCATGCGCAGTCACTCCTTCATTCAGAACACAAGTTTTGAGGATGTTGATGCGCCATTTTCACTGGCTTTTTTTTGGGACAAACAAAACTATTCTACTTAAAATCGTATCAAGTCAATGCGAACACTCACCTATACTCAGAACTCCTACTGAATTGAATGAAGAGTGACCGCGCATGCGCAATTACTCCTCCATTCACATCAGGAGTTTCAGGGGTACGAAATCTACTCTAATTAAATTCGTATCAGGTCACTGTAACCACTCACTTATACTCAGAACTCCTACTGAATTGAATGAAGAGTGACCGCGCATGCGCAGTTACTCCTCCATTCACATCAGGAGTTTCAGGGGTTCGAAAACTGTTGTGATTAAAGTCGCATCGGGTCGCCGGAGTCACATGACACCTCCGAATTTTTTTTTAACTAGTTAACACCATCCAGCAAAGACATTTTCAATGCATTTTATTGATTTCCAGATATGATGGATTCTCCACCTCCATACAGTAACCCCACAAACCCTAATCCATCCCTCCCTCCCAACACCCCTTCCCATTAATTCTCAACCACCCACACCCCCTTTATTTTATCCCTTTCCATGTGGCCAGAACCCACGGTCAAGGACCTGGAAGGAGATACCAAAAAAAAAGTCACCAATTGGCTCCGTTCCATGAAAAATCCCCAAATGTGCAAATAGCATGATCCCATGGGACATGACGACACTGCTTTGTTGGTTAAACCCCAAACCCCTCAGTGCCCCAAGCTCTGACGGTTTTCCAACTGCTCAGTGTCTCCGCCCTGCTGGCATCTCCGGAAAGCGCGAGACTTCTTTTGTGAATCTGGTCAGTCCCATCAGAGGTCTAGGCTCCGAGTCCTTACAATCAAATATGAATTCCCTGCATTAAAATCTTGAGTTCCTGAGCAAGTCAAATCTGAGAAATTCACAAGAAGGGGTAAAGGGGGTCTAGGAAATACGAAACAGATAACCCCATTCCTCCCTTATCCCAAAATATAAGCCCCCTGCTTCAAAGAATGAGCCCAGTGTTTTTGAACCCCCACCCAAGGCCCCGAAAAATATCCCTCCCCCCCACCGATAACTTATACCCACCCTAAGGAATGCATTTTGGCCCCTCGGGTTCTGGCGCTCTGTCCTGTGCTGCCCCGGCCAGTATATGGCGGCATGCACCTTGGTATATACCTCTAGTGTCTATACAGAGGGTGACGGTGAGTGCAACCTTGGTATATACCTCTATTGTCTATGCAGAGGGTGACGGTGATTGCACCTTGGTATATACCTCTAGTGTCTATACAGAGGGTGACGGTGATTGCACCTTGGTATATACCTCTATTGTCTATGCAGAGGGTGACGGTGATTGCACCTTGGTATATACCTCTAGTGTCTATACAGAGGGTGTGACAGTGAGTGCACCTTGGTATATACCTCTAGTGTCTATACAGAGGGTGACGGTGAGTGCACCTTGGTATATACCTCTAGTGTCTATACAGAGGGTGTGACAGTGAGTGCACTTGGTATATATCTTGTGTCTATACAGAGGTGTGACAGTGAGTGTACCTTGTTATATATCTCTAGTGTCTATACAGAGGGTGACGGTGAGTGCACCTTGGTATATACCTCTAGTGTCTATGCAGAGGGTGACGGTGAGTGCACCTTGGTATATACCTCTAGTGTCTATACAGAGGGTGACGGTGAGTGCACCTTGGTATATACCTCTAGTGTCTATTCAGAGGGTGACTGTGAGTGAACCTTGGTATATACCTCTAGTGTCTATGCAGAGGGTGAAAGTGAGTGCACCTTGGTATATACCTCTAGTGTCTATACAGAGGGTGACGGTGAGTGCACCTTGGTATATACCTCTAGTGTCTATGCAGAGGGTGAAAGTGAGTGCACCTTGGTATATACCTCTAGTGTCTATACAGAGGGTGACGGTGATGACCTTGGTATATACCTCTAGTGTCTATACAGAGGGGTGACGGTGAGTGCACCTTGGTATATACCTCTAGTGTCTATGCAGAGGGTGAAAGTGATGTGCACCTTGGTATATACCTTTAGTGTCTATACAGAGGGTGACGGTGAGTGCACCTTGGCGTATATACCTGCTAGTGTCTATGCAGAGGGTTGAAATGGTGATGCACCTTGGTATATACCTCTAGTGTCTATACAGAGGGTGACGGTGAGTGCACCTTGTTATATACCTCTAGTGTCTATGCAGAGGGTGACGGTGAGTGCACCTTGTTATATACCTATAGTGTCTATGCAGAGGGTGACGGTGAGTGCACCTTGGTATATACCTCTAGTGTCTATGCAGAGGGTGACGGTGAGTGCACCTTGTTATATACCTCTAGTGTCTATGCAGAGGGTGACGGTGAGTGCACCTTGTTATATACCTCTAGTGTCTATGCAGAGGGTGACGGTGAGTGCACAGCGTGGCGGTAGATGACTGCGGCAGGCTGGAGGCGCAGCGCAGACATGCATTATAGACACATGCAGTGAAGCAGACACAGGCAGATGAATGCACAGATGTACGGACACGTGAGAGGCTCGGCAGCCAGACGTATATATATATAGACAGTGCTGAGGAGCTGTATAGTGGCTGGTCCCCCCCCCCCCCCCCTTGCTATATGAGGGGATCTGAGGTCAGTAACGTTTCCTGAGAGCTTCTGAGGATACAAGTGAGACAACAGGGAGGGGTCTGTGTGCCGAAAGGGGGGTCCTGAGGTCTGGAGAGGGTTTCTGAGCCCCTGGTTTACAGGGAATTTTGTCCTGAGGTCTTGTCCTGAGGTTTAATTTTGTAACATAGAGAGAAGGTGGGGGGGGGAGGAGGAAATGTCCTGAGGAGATATCAGACAGGGAGGTATATAGATGGATTGATAGAAAGATAAATAGAAAGAGAGATAGGGAAAAGGAGGGGGAGATCGATAGAGGGAGAGACAGATAGAAAAGTAAATAGACAGACAGATAGATAGATAGATAGATAGATAGATAGATAGATAGACAGACAAACAGATAGACAAATAGATGCATAGTTAGACAGACAGATAAAAGGAGAGATTGATAGATAGACAAGATAGGTAAACATAAAGAAAGACAGACAGACAGATAAAAGGAGGAAGAGATTGATAGAGGGAGAGACAGGTAGATAAACAGATAAATAGTTGAGAGACGATATATACGATAGATAGATAGGAGGTAGATTGATAGATAAAAGATATATGATAGATACAGAGAAGGTAGATAGGAAAGCGATAGATGTAAGGAGAGATAGATCGATAGATAGGAGAAAGATGGATGGATAGACAGAGCAATAGATAAGTAGATAGATACAGATAGATAGAAGATACATAAAAGATGCATAGAGATATGAGATAGATAGATATGAGATAGATAGATAGATAGATATGAGATAGATAGATATGAGATAGATAGATATGAGATAGATAGATAGATAGATATGAGATAGATAGATAGATAGATAGATAGATAGATAGATATGGGATAGATAGATAGATAGATAGATATGAGATAGATATGAGATAGATATGAGATAGATAGATAGATAGATAGATAGATATGAGATAGATAGATAGATAGATAGATATGAGATAGATATGAGATAGATAGATATGAGATAGATAGATAGATAGATAGATAGATATGAGATAGATAGATATGAGATATATATGAGATAGATATGAGATAGAGAGATATGAGATAGATAGATATGAGATAGATAGATATGAGATAGATAGATATGAGATAGATAAAAGATAGATAGATAGATATAGGATAGATAGATAGATAGACAGACAGACAGATAGATAGAAGATGGATAGATATAAGATAGATAGATATGAGATGAAAAGACAGATGGATAGATATGGGATAGATAGATATAAGCACAGGGTATGGCCAGGCTGGTACACATGGCTCTGTATGTCCTTACCTGTCTCTGAGTCTGTGGCACCTGTGTTGCGTTCAGGGCGAGGTTGGCACACGTGTGGTGTCTGTAGGCATGCATGTGTGCCCCGCGTCTGCCCGTCTGCACTACAGGCCTAGAGATGGGGGCAGCACAGGAGAGAGCGCTCAGTTTGGAATGAGGGACGGCTCGAGAGAGCGCACTAGAGACAACATGAGAGTTGCTTAGAGAGACAGCCAAAATGTCAGACAGCAACGTGAGCGGATGCAAGGGAGCCTGTCCGTAAGCCAGAAGCTGAAAGAGACAGCAGAGAGCACCCTGAGAAACTGGAAAGTGTCTGGAGAGACAGGACGGAAAGTGCTCAGAGACTGCAGAGAGTGGGAAGAGTGCTCCATGCGTTCACCTTTGGCGGCGGGGAGGGGAGGGGGGGGGAGTCCGTGGCGGACAGTTCCTCGAAGTGTTACCTGCTGCCGATGCCTCTCTGTGGGACATGGGGGGGTCGGGGTTCAGAAGGAGAACACCAGGTCGGACACACTTCCGAGAAGGCCACTCCCAGATATCATCTCCACCACCTCGGGGGTGCAGTGATCGGGAAACTCGAAATGGGACCCGCTGCTTGGAAGAACCTCTCTCTCCGGTGGGACGCAAGGGGACCCTGAACAGAGTCCGGGCAGACTTTCCTCCAGGCCCTCGTCGTCTTCCACTGGCTCTGGGGAGGAGGGCAGAGAGCGGGCATGGGAGTAGGGGGGCACCTCTGGGCTGCGTGCTGATGACTCCCGATTTTGCGTCTCTTCTGATTGGCTGGTCTTGTGCCCCCCCCACCCTGGGTTTTCCTCCCCCCAGTGCATGCTGGATCCCAGATTCACTTCCGACTGGCATGGCGAGGAAGCAGGTTGGCACCTAGAGGCGGTGCGGGGCAGCCTGGCGCGCGTCCTGCTGGCCGGATCCCGGGTACGTCGCCGCGGCCGGTATTTGTAGTTGGGATAGTCGGCCATGTGCTTGAGCCGCAGCCGCTCCGCCTCCCGGACGTACGGGATTTTATCTGTGTCCTCCAGTAACTTCCAGCGTTGGCCGAGGCTGCGGGAGATGTCGGCGTTGTGCATGTTCGGGCACAGAGACATCAGCTTCCTCCTCTCGATCTGAGACCACACCATGAAGGCATTCATCGGGCGCTTGATGTGACCGCTAGGGGTCTTGCACCAGCTGGGCCCCCCAGGGACTGCATCAGGTGTCTTTGGGTTGCCCCCAACAGCCTTGTGTTGCACCATCCTGAGATTTGGAAAAAGTTACAAGTTGCTACACAATTGCCATGCTGCTTCCTTAAGCAAGAGAGTCCGGAAGGTGTTGTGCCGGGGGGGGGGAAGCGGGCGCCGGATATTGGGCACTGAAAGGGTTAGCAGTTGCAGGCTGCCCAGGACAGGTGGACCAGGCTGCAGCGGGATGATGCTGGCGCAGCCGGAGAAGGTCGCGGTGCCACCTAATGCCCAGCACTTTCTCTCTCTATCACCCCAGTTCTGCTCTCTCCTCTTCCTCCCTTTGTCTCTGCTCTCTTTCTCTCTCTCTGTCCCAGACGCTGCCTCACTGCCTGTCTCCCCACTTCAGTCTGGGGGGGCCGGTGTAAACACAAGTCTGCCTGCAGTCCCCCCCTCCCCAACTCTTCTCCGGAGCTGCCATTGGTTGCTGGGCGGGTCCCAGTCTGCACCAGCTCATTAATGGGCAGAGAGAGCGAGATCAGCTCACAAAAAGCTGCTCAATCCTGGCGAGCGTGTGTGGCGGCGCAGACGGCCATGTGTGACTAGCAAAAGGGGGGGTGCAGCCAGCACGTGTCACCCCCGTGTGTGTGTGGGTGAGGTGGGCACAGCACCCTGGCATAGCTATGCTGCAGCATGCATGCATGCTCCTCTATGCAGGAATGCGGCTCTTGCATCCTCTTACCTCCCTCCATCCATCCATCCATCCATCCTCTCGCCCTTTCCATGCTGACATTATCCAGGTAGCGGCGGCGGCGTCAGATGCCAGGAGATCCAAGGACATCTTCTGGGTCATGTTCATCCCAGGAGATCTGCAGTAGGTGGAAGTGTTCAGCCGCCGCTGCTGCTGCCAGCCCCGCCGGATCCTGCCTCATTTAACCTCCGAGGTCCCAGCAGCTGAAAAAAAAAAACAAAAAAAAACATGAAAATTACACAAAAAAAAAAAATCTATATCCTGCCAACCGGGTTGCAAATACTCCTATAGACGTGCAGGATTCACACAGGGACATTGTGTGGGCATTGACCGAGCTGCAGAGAGTTCACAATAATTATCCAAAGGAAATAAGGGTCGGAGCAATAATCATGACGATAAAAAATAATAGAGGATAATTTATAATTTCTACAAAAATGTTGTAATAAAACAGTTATAGTGGCAGTGCTGTGCTGAAATTTACATAAGTACATTATATAAAATATATATATATATATATATATATATATATATATATGTGTTTGTGTATATATGTGTGTGTATATATGTGTGTATATAGTGTATATATAATATATGTGTGTGTGTATATGTGTGTGTATATATAATATATACCCACATATATTATATATTCACACATATATACATATATGTGTGTATATATAATATATGTGTGTGTATATATGTGTGTATATATAATATATGTATGGGTAGATATGTGTGTGTATATATATGTGTGTAAGTGTATATATACCTGTGTGTATATATGTGTGTGTTTATATATACAATGTATATGTGAATATATACCGTATTTTTTGAAAAATAAGACAGGGACTTATAATATTTTCATTTCCCCAAAAATCAGCTGGGGCTTATTTTTGGGGGAGGGCTTATCTTTTTTTAACACGACGGGTTTTGGCTATAGGCATGTACGTGTGTGGTCTATATATATATATATAGTTTATTTAAAATAATATATATATATAATATATATATCTATATATATTATAGATAGATAGATAGATGAGATAGATAGATAGGAGATAGATAGATATGAGATAGATATATAGATAGATAGATAGATAGATTGATAGATATGAGATAGATAGATATTAGATAGATAGATATATAGATAGATAGATAGGAGATAGATAGGAGATAGATAGATAGATAGATAGGAGATGGATAGAAATGAGATAGATAGATAGATAGATAGATAGATATGAGATAGGAGATAGATAGATATGAGATAGGAGATAGATAGATATGAGATAGGAGATAGATAGATAGATATGAGATAGATAGATAGATAGGAGATGGACAGATATGAGATGGATAGATATGGGATAGATAGATATCTGATAGATATGAGAAAGATTGATATGAGATAGATAGATCAATAGATAGATATTTTCATTTACAAAAAAATGGGCTAGGGCTTTTTTGGGGGGAGGGCTTATTTTTGTTAACACGACAGGTGCAGACACTGCATGCTGGGACATTTAGTTCCTTGGCAGCTGCTGTGGAACTACAAGTACCAGCGTGTATATACACACACATACACCCCATGGTTTTGACTATAGGTTATGTACTGTATGAGTGTATAATTATATATATATTATATATATAATATAGATAGTATATATAGATTAGATAGATAGATAGATAGATAGATAGATAGATATGGGATAGATAGATATGAGATATGAGATAGATAGACACACAGTACATAACCTATAGTCAAAAACCATGGAGTGTGTGTCTATTCTTTCAGAGCCTTATCTTGAAAGTGTGGTATGCTGGGGAACTGCAAGTCCCAGCAAGTCACAATAGCCACATTTTAAGATAAGGGATTGTAAGTGTGATTGTATAAATGTGTGTGTATACATTGAACTTTCACTTACACATTGAACTCTCTGGCCTGGGCTGAAGGACCTGTGAGTCATGTGGCTTTGACATCATCTCAGGTCCTTCAGTCTGAAAACACTGGAGGTTTCCCCAATCCTCCAGTCTAACAGGCTGTTTATTGGAGGGGTGGGGCTGGGCAACGGCACTGCCCAGGAGGCGGGCACCAGGGGACATCACTCAGGAGGCGCTGACTAACTAGGGCTTATTTTTGGAATAGGGTTTATATTTAAAGCCGACTCCAAGAATCTGTGAGAATCAGGCTAGGGCTTATTTTTGGGGGAGGGCTTATTTTTGGAAAAACACGGTATATACTTATGTATTTATATCTGTGTGTGTAAATATACACTGAAGGAAGTAAGTTTTTGATCCTTGGCTGATTTTGTAAGTTTTCCTGTGACAAAGACATGAACAGTCTATAATTTTAAGGGTAGGTTAATTTTAACATTGAGAGATAGAATATCCAAAATAAATCCAGAAAATCACATTATATAAATGATAGAAATGTATTTTCAGTTTGCTGAGAGAAATAAGTATTTGACCCCCTACCAACCATTAAGAGTTCTGGCTCCTACAGACCAGTTAGACTCCTAATCAACTCGTTACCTGCATTATAGACGCTGTCTAAATAGTCCCCTTTATAAGAGACTCCTGTCCACAGACTCAGTCAGTCAGACTCTAACCTCTACAACATGGGCAAGACCAAGAAGCTTTCTAAGGATGTCAGGGACAAGATCATAGATCTGCACAAAGCTGGAATGGGCTACAGAACCATAAGTAAGCTGGGGGAGAAGGAGACGACTGTTGGTGCAATAGGAAGAAAATGGAGGAAATATAAAATGACTGTCAGTCGCCATCGATCTGGGGCACCTGCAACATCTCACCTCGCGGGGGATCCTGGATCATGAGGAAGGTGAGAGATCAGCCTAAAACTACATGGGGGGAACTTCTTAATGATCTCAAGGCAGCGGGACCACAGTCACCAAGAAAACCATTGGTGACACATTATAATCCTGCAGTGACCGCAAGGTCCCCCTGCTCAAGGCGGCGCATGTGCAGGCCCGCCTGAAGTTTACCAATGAACACCTGGAGGATTCTGGGAGTGATTGGGAGAAGGTGCTGTGGTCGGAGGAGACAAAAACTGTGCTCTTTGGCATTAACTCAACTCGCCGTGTTTGGAGGAAGAGAAATGCTGCCTATGACCCAGAGAACACCGTCCCCACTGTCAGGCATGGAGGGGGAGACATGATGTTTTGGGGGTGTTTCTCTGCTAAGAGCACATGACTACTTCACTGCATCAATGGGAGAATGGATGGAGCCATGGACCGTAAAATCCTGAGTGACAACCTCCTTCCCTCCGCCAGGACATTAAAAATGGGTCGTGGCTGGATCTTCCAGCGAGACAATGACCCAAAACATACAGCCAAAGCAACAAAGGAGCGGCTCAAAAAGAAGCACATTAAGGTCATGGAGTGGCCTAGCCAGTCTCCAGACCTTACTCCCACAGAAAACCTATGGAGGGAGTTGAAGCACCGAGTTATCAAGCGACAGCCTCAAAATCTTAATGATTTAGAGAGGAGTGTAGCAAAATTTCTCCTGACATATGCGCAAACCTCATCATCAACTACAAAAAATGTCTGACTGCTGTGCTTGCCAATAAGTGTTTTGCCACCAAGTATTAAGTCTCCTTTGCTAGAGGGATCAAATACTTATTTCTCTCTACAAAATGCAAATACATTTATATCATTTATACAATGTGATTTTCTGGATCTTATTTTGGATATTCTCACTCTCGATATTAAAATTAACCTACCTGTAAAATTATAGACTGTTCATGTCTTTGTCAGTGGGAAACTTACACAATCAGCAAGGGGGTCAAATAATTATTTCCTTCACTGTGTGTGTATCTACAGTGGGGAGCAAAAGTATTTAGTCAGCCACCAAATGTACAAGTTCTCCCACTTGAAAAAGATGAGAGGCTCCTGTAACTGACATCATAGGTCGACCTCAAGTATGAGAGAAAAAATGAGAAAACAAATCCAGAAAATCCCATTGTCCGATTTGGAAAGAATTTATTTGTAAATTATGGTGGAAAATAAGTATTTGGTCCCCGACAAACAAGCAAGATTTCTGGCTCTCACAGCATCATGCTCTGGGGCTGTTTCTCTGCAAAGGGACCAGGACGACTGATCCGTGTACATGAAAGAATGAACGGGGCCATGTATCGTGAGATGTTGAGTGCAAACTCCTTCCATCAGCAAGGGCATTGAAGATGAAACGTTGGCTGGGTCTCTTCAGCATGACAATGATCCAAGCACCCGCCAGGGCAAGAAGGAGTGGCTTTAATAAGAAGCATATTCAAGGTCCTGGAGTGGCCTAGCCGGTCTGCAGATCTCAACCCCACAGAAAACCTTTGGAGGGAGTTGAAAGTCCGTGTTGCCAGCAACAGCCCCAAAACATCACTGCTCTAGAGGAGATCGGCATGGAGGAATGGGCCAACATACCAGCAGCAGTGTGCGCCAACCTTGTGAAAACAGAAAACGTTTGACCTCTGTCATTGCCAACATAGGAGATAGAACAAAGGATTGAGAGGAACTTTTGTTATTGACCAAATACTTATTTTCCACCATCATTTGCAGATAAATTCTTTCCCAATCAGACAATGGGATTTTCGGAATTTGTTTTCTCATTTTGTCTGTCGTAGTTGAGGTCGACCTAGGATGTCAATTACAGGCCTCGCTAATCTTTTTAAGTGGGAGAACTTGCACAATTGGAGGCGGACTAAATACTTTTTTCCCCCACTCTACCATCATTCTGGGAGAGGTTGATCTTGGTTTCATCTGTCCACAGAATGTTCTTCCAGAACTGTGCCGGCTTTTTAAGATTTTTTTTTTAGCAAAGTCCAATCCAGCCTTTTTCTACTTGAGGCTTATGAGTGGCTGCACCGTGCCAGAAAAGAGTCCGTTTAATTTATGACCCCCCCACCTCAGGCTAGCCCTGCCCCCTCACAACTGATTAACCTATTGCTTTGAATAGGTAGAAACATGTGAATAACTGTCAGGTAGGCGGAGCTAACCATGGGTGGGCAGGGCTAACACCTACTCATGAATAAGATGGATTATTTTCTGGTTGCAAACGGCCATATTTGAGCAGTAAATGCTCTGAAACTGCTGCATGTCTGCCACTAGCTTGTGCTGTCCTCAGCAAGGGTGAAAAAAATTTTTGTGAAAATTTTCCCCAAAACAACCCGGGTGCTTTGGCGTTATTTTTGGGTCTTGTCCATCTTTTATGAAACATCCCCCAAAACGGTTGGCGCTTTGGCGGTTTGGGAACACGTCTGCCTGAATCTCTCAGGATGTGCGTTAATACCCCAAATCTCCCAAAAAGGAAATGCGGAAAAAAATAGAGGGTTTCATGAGGGGGCAGCCCGCATAAACCTCAAAAAGGAAAAAGACAGATTGGACTTTGTTAAAAAAAATCTTAAAAAACCCGGGAAGTTGGGAAAAACTTTTGGACGATGAAAAAGTAACCCCTTCCAATGGGGGTAGAGGGGGGGGAAAATTTGGGTTGAAGGCGCGGTAAGCTCAAGACCCAAAGCATAATCGTCATTTGTAGCCACGGTCAGTAGGGTGAGGGTTGGATGCATGGCTGAAAGGGGCCCTAGTGTTTATTGATGGGGGAAAAGGGAGAGAACACCCCCCCCCCCCCCCCTGATGGATTTTGGGTTTAAGGAGGGAATGCATTTGTGTGCCAAATCCCCCAAATGAGCCAAACCAATGGTGGGGTTTCCTGACCCAAAAATAAAGAAAAGTGCCCGGGTTTTTTAAAAGAAAAGAAGGGGAAATTTTTCTAAAATGGCCAAGTCAGCCCCCATCTCGCCCAACGAGAGTTTTCATTTGTTACAGAAAAATTTTCGACAAAAAACCAAAAAAACAGCAACTAAAAACCCCCTACAAAAGGCCGGGGCCGAGCCCCTTGAAACAAGGGGGAAACCCCACATCTTGTGATGTCCATACCCCGGGCTTCGGGCCTCATTCCAACAAGGGGAAAACCCCCAGCATCGGGGAGTCCATGGGTCAGGGCTTCGGGCCCGTCACTCCCAACAGGGGGAAACCCAGGTTGGGTGAGCCATGAGTCGGCCCTTTAGGGTCATTGCCAAAAAGGGAGGCCCCAGCGTCGGGTGATGTCCATGGGGTTTGGAGGCTTCAGGGTCTTGCCAAAAGGAGGAACATTTTTCTGGTGATGCCCATGATTTTCAGGCTTTGGGCCGTCTTTGCCAAAAGGGGGAACCAGGTTGGTGATGCCCATGGGGTTTGAGGCTCAGCGTCTTTCCCAAAAAGGAGGAAACCCCGGTCGGGTGATCCCCATGGGGTCAGGCTTTAGGCGTCATTCCCAAAAAGGGAAACCCGGGTTTGGTGATGCCCATGATGGGGGCTTCGGGCCGTCATTGCCAAAAAGGAGGAAAAGGTTTGGTGATGTCATGGGGTCGGGTTTGGGCCGTCATTGCCAAAAGGGAGGAACCCGTTGGTGTGCCATGGGTCAGGGCTTACCCGTCATTGCCAAAAAGAGAAAAGTTTGGGGTGTCCTAGGTCAGGCTTGCCTCTTTTCCAAAAAAAGAGGAAACCCAGGGGGGTTTATGCCCATGAGGCGGGTTTAGGCCGTCATTCCCAAAAAGGGGGAGCCCCGGTTGGTATGTCCTGAGGTAGGGTTTTGGGGTCATTGCCAAAAAAGAGGAACCCAGCTCTGGTTTTTCATGAGGTCAGGGTTTAAGGCCCGTCTTTGGCCAATAAGGGGGGAAACCGTTTGGGTTTGATGCCCATGGGGTCAGGGCTCAGGCCCGTTCATTGCCAAAAGGGGGGAACCCGGTTGGTGTTTTCCCTGAGGCCCAGGGCTTCGGGCCCGTCTTTTCCCAACAAGGAGGGGGCCCCAGTGTCTGGTGATGCCCTTTGGGGTTTGAGGTTAGGTCGCCCATCCCAAACAAGGGGGAAAACCGGGTTTGGGTTGATGTCATGAGGAGGGCTTCACCCGTTTGAAAACAAAGGGTTTAAAACCAAGAATTAAAAAATTAAAATTTTATTTTGGGGGGCCCAAATTATTTTGGCCCCTTTATAAACGGGGCACCCCCCTGTTATGGGCAAAAACCCAAAAACCCTTCCCCAATTTTTAATGTGGACCCCCTAAAATGTTTTGTTTTTTTTCCCTTTTTGAATACATAATAAACTACACAATTTTAGTTCTGTGTATTCATTTATTTGTCCAACAACCTTTTCTTTTTGTAAAAATTTCTTGTATTTTTGGCTTTTACTTTGCCCTATTTTTAAGGTTTTTTTGGAAATTTTTTTCTTGTTTTTTGGTAAAAAATTTGAAAAATTTAAAAGTCCGGTGCGGGGCACATATGGGGTTTAATTTTGTAAATGGGGGCAGTTTTAAATAGTAGTTAAATTTTGAAAATGGGGATTTTATAGTTATTTTTTTGGGTACTTTAGGGGCAGTTTTTATTAGTTATTTTCCCTGTACATAGAGGCAGTTTAAAGTAGTTATTTTTTGTACATGGGGAGCGTTTTATAGTAGTTTTTTTTTGGAAATAGGGGTCGGGTATTATAGTGGTTTATTTTGCCCAATAGGGGTAAGAATTTTAGTAGTTTTTTTTTTTGTAATGGGGGGTGTTTATGTAGTTTTTCTTGTACATTAGGGGGAATTATTATAGTAGTTTTATTTTGGGACATAGGGGCGTATTATAGTATTTTTAAAATTTTGTACATAGGGTGGCAGTATTATGTAGATTTTTCTTGTAATGGGGCAGTATTATAGAAAGTTATTTCTTTTTAAAAAGGGGGGCCAGTATTTTAGTAGTTATATTTTGAAATTGGGGTTTCAGTTTTTATAGTGTTTATTTTTTTACATGGGGGGAAAATATTATAGTAGATATTTTTCTTGTAATGGGGGGAAGTATTTTTGAAAGTTTTTCTTTGTCTAGGGGGGCGTTTTATGTAGTTATATTTTTTACATGGGGGGCAGTATTTTGTAGTTTTATTTTGTAATGGGAGGCAGTTTATGTAGAAAAATTCTTTTCCATGGGGCCCGTTTTTGTAGTTATATTTTGTACATAGGGGGCTTTTTGTATTTTAGTATTTTATATTCTTGTGCATGGGGGAAGAAATTTATAGTAGTTAATTTTGAAACGGGGGGGCCCGTATTTTTGTAGTATTTTCTTGTACATGGGGCGGGATTATAGTAGTTTTAATTTTGTAATAGGGGGTTTTTTTAGATTTTTTATTCTTTTTAATAGGGGTCAGTATTATATTTGTTATACTCTTGTAATAGGGGGCAGTTTAAATTGTAGTTTTTTTTGGGTCCCATGGGGGCGGGATTATGTAGTTTTATTCTTGAAATTGGGGGGCAATATTTTTGTAGTTATAGTTTTTTACATATAGGACAGTTTTATAGTAGTTATATTCCTTTTTACAAAAGGGCAGTTTTTATATTATTTTATTTCTTTTTTAATAGGGGGCAATTTTTAAAAGTAAAATTACAGGGATCCAATCAAAAAAAACAAAAAAACATAAACAAAACAAAAATTCACAGGCTCTGCATCAAAAAAAATTTACCCACTCAGCTAAAAGGTATACATTGGTAACTTTAAAGAGTCCACACCTGGGGGGGAAAGTTATAAAAAAATAAATATACATAACACCGGGCCCGATCATTTTTTCCCTGAGAAAAGGGGGAATAAATTTAACAAAAAAAGCCCAAAATTTTTAAAAAAAAAAAACAAAAAAAAACAAAAAAAAAAAAAAAAAAAAAACAAAACCAAAAAATGGTAAAAAAGGGAAAATGTGTCCCCTTTTACCCTTTTGATATTTTTCATAGTTCCCTAATTTTTTTTTTTTCCAACCCCCTTTAAATCTTATAAAATCGGATTTGGACATGATTGGGTGAAAAGGGGTTTCCCGAAAGCGCCCCGGCCCGGGGCCAAACCCCCTGGGGGAAAGGGGGCGCCGGGCCCCGGCGTGCTGGGGCGCGGCTAAGCGGTGGGGAGTGCGGGGAAGGGGGGGGGGGCGAAGAAAAAGGAAGTATAGTACCCCCCTTTTGGGCGTTAGCCATTCGCAGGCGGGGGGCAGCAGTGAGGACGCCGTGGGGGCCGCTTGAAGAATTTGGCGGGGGGAACAGTTAAACCCTATGGGGCTTTGGGCGGCATCTAAAGGGAGCCCCCCGTGGTTGGAGGGGGGAGGGGGGGGGGGAATTTTCCCTAAATGGGACCGGGGATGGGTTTCCGGTCCCTTGGAGGCCCCCCTGGGGTTAGTGGAGCGGGGGGATGGTGTGGTAGCAAGTGGCAGGGGGGTTTCCCAGGTGTAGCTGACGACCCGACCGCTCCCCCTGGGGGGGGGGTCGGGGGGGGTCGCAGCAGGGCAGGGAGCTGCCCCGCGGGGGGGTGGCGGGGGTGGTGAGGCGGGGCTCGCCCAAACCGGAGGGGTAAACCCCGGATTTACCCAGGGTCGCCGTCCCCCAGCGGAGCCCTCGGGGGGCCCCTTCAGGTCGGGGGGAAAGGCTCCAATTGGGGGGTCTGTGGGCCCTGGGGGGCCCTTTTGTCGGCCGGGGGCCCCCGGGGGAGAGGGGGGTTTGGGCCTGGGCCCGGGGGGTTTCGTTTCTGCCGCTGCCCCTTCATCTTTCTTCGATCGGTGGAAACCGGGGGCCTTCCTGCCAAAAGTTGGGGGGGGGAGGGGCCCCCCCGGCAGGGTAAAAAGAGGTCCGGGTTGGAGATTTCCCCCGGGGTGGCGGGGTTTTGCAGCTTTGGGAAATGACGGGGGGGACAGTCGGTCGGCCCCGGGTGGTGAAGAAGTTTTGGGGTTTCCCCGGTTGGGCTTTTGGCAGGTGGGGCTCCACCCCGCGACCGGGCCCCGGTGGCCTCCCCTTAAGGGGTTTGCTGATGGCCTTGACTGGGTCGACGGGCATGTGGGACGACGCGGTCAGGGGGACAGCCCCGTTTTTTCCCGGTTTTGCGGTGGTGGCGCCCACGCCCCACGCCCCCAGGTGAGTATATTTTTCCTCCGTATTTTATTTCCCGCTTTTTTTTCGGCCCAAAGGGGGCTTATAGAAGTGGGTTCCCTGTTCTTAGTGGGGGGCGGGAGGGGCAGGGGGGAGGGTCGGTAGAGACGGGGGTTTTTTTGAGCGGGGGGTCCCGGGTTTTGGGTTGGGCCCGGGGGTTTGAGGTGGGGGGGGAGGGGTGGGGGGGGGGGGTCCCCAGTGGTTTGTTTGGGGGGCCCTCCTGGCCGGGTTGTCCCTCCCCCGTAGTGTTGGGGTGGGGGTTTTCGAAAGCCCGGGGGACCCCCTTTTGGAAAAGGGGGGGGCCGGGGGACGGGGTCAGTGAGACAAAAAAAAACCAGCAGGGGGGAGTGTAAAGGTTGGCGAAGGAAAAAGGGGGGGGTTTAAATGTTTTGTTTGGGGTCCCCGGGGCGCACCTGAAAACCAGAGGTGGGGAAAAAAGTTTTGGGGGAAAGGACGAGAAAGTGGAGTTTCTTCTCCCTGTTCCCCTTAGAAAAAAAAATTTTGGGTTAAAGGGGGGAAAGAAAGCCCCGAAAGAAAGGAAAGGGGGGAGGGAAAAAGCCCCGGGTGGGACTTTTTTTTTTTTTCCGCAAATTTTTGGGCCAATGGTTGCAGGGTTTCGATTTTGGGGAGTGTAATCGGTGAAAGGGCCGAGAATTGTTGGGCCTTTTGCTAATGGATGCGATTGGGGGGGATGGGCGTAGGGGAGGAAGGGTGGTTGGGGGTATGACGAACGTTTCGTAGAGAAAAAGCAGTTTTTCCTTTTCCATAGGTGGGCCCAAAAGGGGATTTTGGTTTTCGGGCTGAAAAGTTATGGCAACGAAAGTAGGGAAGCCCTTTCGGGGGGGCGGGTAAAGGCCCAAGGGGGGAGTGGGGCTTTGGTGGTGCAGGTCGCACCCCGGAGTTAAAAAGGGGGGGGGGGGTTTGTGGCTTTTTAACGGTGGTAAATTTCCCAAGTTTGGGCCCGGTTTGTCGATTTTAAACCCTGTGTGCTTTTCTGCGCAGAAATCGCCCCCCGGTCCCCCGCTTTTTTAAGGAAGGGGCGGGGGAAAAGGGGGCCCATTACGGGTGGTAAGGGGGGTGACCCCTTTTGAAAACGGGGAAAAGGGACCCTTTTTCTAGCCGTTTTCCCGGATAGGGCTACAGGGGGATTTTGGGTTGGGGGTTTGGGTTCGGGGGTTTGAAATTCCCGCCCCCAGTTCACTGGGTTTCCCCTTTGCTTTTAAGAATTAAAGGGTTTGGGGGCCCTGAACCCAAAAAGGTGGTGGTGGAAGTTGGCTAAAGAAGTGGCGGGGGAAGAATTTGGCAGGTCCTTTGAGTTTCGGGCCTTTTTCCAACTGGTGGTTACCTTTGGGGGGGGGTTCCGAAAAAGGAAAAGGGGAAAAATTTTGGGCTTTTTTCACCATTTGCCCTTTCCCAAAAAGGGCAATGGGGAAAACGATGGAATAGCCCCCGGAGCTATTTTCCCGGGTTTTTAAAACCCCCTTCGATAAAGCGGTGTCCTTAGTTCGGTGGGGGAACGGGGCGCCGCTTTAAGGGCCCAAAGGAGATATTGAGTCAGCATTTCGATTTGCCAGTCCCTGAGGAAAATTGAAATTGTTGGGGTTTTTTTGGTTTTTGGGAAAGGTTTTTTCGTGGATGTTCCCTCCCCAATGGGTTGTTCGCTATCAAAAAAAGCTTTTTTGGGCCTTTAGCACGTTTTTAAAAAGGGTGGTTGGGGGTGTCAGGGTTGGTTTTTTCTTTCCCTTATTTGGTTGATTTTTTCTGTGGGGGGCCCAGGGGGGGTCCCCGTGTGTGGGTCCTTGCTAGCACCCTTGTTTGGGTGAGGAGGGGTTTTCGGGCCCCGTTGGAAACCAGATAAGACGGGGGGGGTCCGAGCAGTGTCTAAAATTTTTTGGGTTTCTGCTTGACTTTGAGAGGAGGAAAAAGGGTCGGGTTCCCCGGCAGAAAATTTTAGGGGGCCCTAGGGCGGGGGTTTCCCGAGTTGGGATTGCGCAAGATTCTTTCAGAAAAATGCAGTCGTTGTTTGGGAAAACTTAATTTGCGTGAGGATTATGCCCATGGGGGGGGTTTTGCCCGTTTTTTTTGGGCCCAAAGGGGGCCTCAGGGAAAAAAGCCTCATCATTTTGTGCGGTTGGGGGGGGAGCACAGGGAGGATTTGGGGTTTGGGCTTTTTTTGGATGCCAAAAAGGGCGCGATTTTTTCTGAACGGGGAAAATTGTCAAAACCAAGGGGTTTGTCTTTCTTCATTGTTGCGGCAGGTAAAAGGGCTTTGGTGCCATTTGCGGGAAAGGTGGTGTGCGGCCCGTGGCCAGAGGCTTGGGGGATCTTCGGTTTTGGGAAATTTTGGGTTTTTGGGAATTGTTTCCTTCGTGGTGGCCCCTTGGGAAAAACTTTTGGGGTGATATTTTTCGGGTGGGAAAGGGTTTGCTTTTTTTTGTGCCCAACCCTGGGTGTGGTGTTGGTATTAAACATTTGACAGCTCTTCACCGGGCCCGTTGTCCCTCTCTTGGTTTTTTTGGGGTTTTAGGTGCTGGAGCTTAACTCATGGGTGAGGGCGGAGCATGTTTTTTTCCCCCCCCCCGGGGGCCAGAAATTTAGGGGTGACTCTCTTTCTCGGTTGCGTGGGAAAGGTTCCCCGGGCTTGGGGTCCCTCGGCGGGGAATTCGGGGGGAAAAGTGCCCAGTTTTATGGGGCCGTGGCCCTTGGGAGCAGAACCCGTGATTTGGGGTCTTTGTCAAGCGGTACCGGGGTGCTTAGAGGCGGCCCGGGGGCCCGTGGTCGGGGTTGGCTACGCGCCCTGGGGGAGTAGTATCGGGGAGGAACCCCCTTGGGGGATTTTTGTTTTGGCGGGGGGATGTTGGGGCCTCGGGGGGTCGGGCTAGAGTCTTAGATTTATGTCGGGGTGGCCCTTTTTGGGTTTTAGAATTTAGGCGGTTGCGGGATTTTATAAAGGGTTTTCGGGTTGGGTCTCGGGGGTCTTGGGGTTATAGGGTGGCCCAAGGGGGCCCGGGACTCGCGACGTCGGGGGGGTGTTCGCTTACTGGAAGTCTCGGTAGGTGTTGGTGGAAGTGCCGCTCGTTTATGAGGGGGCGCTGTTTCGGGGTTTGGCCCTTTTCGGGTTTGGGATTTTTTGGGGCATAAAAAAGGGTAGGGGAGATGGTGTTCCCAGTAGGCAAAAAGGGGGGGGGTCTTCAACTGGAAGATTTGGCCGTATCGGTTAAGCGGTGATTTGTTTTGGCTGCGCCGGTCGAAGACGAAACCCGACCGGAGGGGGGGGCCCCGGGGGAAAAAAAAATGGGGGTTTTCCCGGTGCGGCGATGTGACCCGGGGCGGGGTTGGGTGATTTTTTGATCCGTGGGGTGAGAGGGGGGGCCGCTCTGCCCGGGATTTTAGATGGGCATTTTGTACGTTTCCCAAATTTTCAGCGGGGTTTGGCGGTGTTGGTGGCGGTGGGGTCGCCCCGCTGTTTTGCAACCCAAATTATTTCCCGGGTGGGGAGGGTACCGAGGCCCCGGGTTGGGGCTTGGGGGATTTTGGGGTTTAAAGGGGTGGGAGATGGGGTCGGACAGGTTTTTGGTTTTATCGGCCCCATCTGGCAGTTAAAGGAGTTGGGGGGTTTTGGTGGGGGTGGTAGGGGGGGTTTTTATTTTGTCAATGTTTTTATTGTTTTTTTTTCTCCCGTTGTCCTCCATTTCCCGGGGTTTGGGAAAAATTTTGGGAAAACGTATGTTCATGGGGTTTCCCAGCGGGAAAACATGCGGCCCGGGTTGGGCCCTAATTGGGTTTTTCACGGAGCCCTGCGGTGGTTTCGCTGGTGGGTCGTCGGGGAATGGGTTGGGTTTGGTGTGGTCCCGGGGGGTGACGCGATTTTGGCCCGGATAGGCCCCCTGTTTTTTTGGGGCTCCTGTAGGGGGGGAAAGATTTGGGGGGCTTTAAACCTTTAGGAGTTGGTAAGGGCATCAAGTTTGACTTGTTGCGAAATTTTGGGGTTTATTCCCGGGTATGATGGGGTCGTTTGGGAGACATTGTGTTGGGATCATTGGAGGGGTGCTCACTCGGTTGAGAGGCTAAATAAGGGCCCCCCCCCCCCCAAGGGGGTTTAAAATTAAAAAAGGGCGGTGGCGGAAATTTTTTTTGGTAGGGAAAGGAGGGGGTGATTGTTCGGGAAAATGGAGGTTTGGGGTTGGCAGGGACAATTTTTGGCGTTTTAAAATGGGGTAATCTGACGGGGTTGGTTGGGGTCTTTTGGGGTCGGGCCTTTTAGGAGGGCCCTCGAGAGAGCTTTGGGCCCGGTGGGGGGCCTCGCATGAAGAGGGTTCATGGCATGCTCGGGGGTGGGGCGGGGGGGCTTGGGAAATTTGGGCGAGGGGGATACGGTGAGGGGGGCATTTGGGGGTTTTATTCCCTCAGGATTTGGAAAAAGGTGAAACGGGCCCGGCGAAGGTGGGGGGCTCTTAAGGTGGAAAACCCCGTAGAGCAAAAAGGGGGAGCCCTCTTGTATGGGCCCTTTTGGGGCCCCCAGCCCGTGGGTAGGTGGGGGTAAATGGTGGTTTGGTCCCTTGGGGGATTTGGGGGGTCGGTTTTGGGTGGTTGGTTCCCGGACCTTGCCCCATTTGCTTGTGGTATTAAACGGGGTTTTAAGTTTTACAGTTGTTTGGGGATGGATATAAATTTTTTTAAAGTTCATATATTTATTATATATGTATTTATATGGTGGAAAGTGGGGTTTAGATGGGGTTTAAAATTTTTACGTTTTTATATATTGGGGTTATATTTTTATATTTTTTTTACAATTTATTTTTGTTGTATTTTGTTAAATAAAAAGGCTGCTGTGGCCAAATTTTAAAACCAATCAGTATTTGGGGTGTGTTAATTTAAAGGGGTCACGGCGGGAAGGGGAGGCATGGGTATGGATTGGGGTGGGGGGGGTTTGGGTTCGGTGGGTTTGGCTGACAGTGCATCAGCTCTGCAGTGGTCATGCACTTTTCGCTCTGATGCTGTTCACGTTTCCTGAGATGACTTTAGGTGTGAAATCAGCAATCAGAACAAGAAAAACTATGACCAGTAGAGAGAGTGACGCCATCATCATAGGTCAGAATCGGACCCGTCCTCCCCACCACCCGTCTCCATGTCTGATCCTGACTCTCCCTCATCCCGGCGGGCCCTCCTTTTCTTGGGGGGATCATTCTCCCCATCATACTCTTCCATCATTTTCTTCAGTTCCCATTCTAGCTCTGCCTCAGCTGCCGCAGCTTCCTCCTCAGTTAGGACACTGTACCTGTTGGTTAGCACCACCGTGCCCTCACCCTTGTTTACCTTCTTCCCACCAGATCTCTGAACAAGAGTCCATTCCTGCTCAGGTTTCCGGCTGGATTTGTCTTTCTTCCTCTTACTTTGGGCGCTCTCTTTCTTCCTGATGTTAGATGATGGGTCTGGAGCAGAGGTGCTAACTGGGTGCTGTGTATCCTGCCCTACATCCCCTATGCTCCCCTCTATGGCCTGTGCCTGCGGTGGGTTTGGCTGGTCACCTGTATCAGGCTGCGGTTCTGGTTGGGTCAGTACAGACCCTGATAGCAAAGCCACCTCCTCCAGGTCGTCTGCCCCCTCCAGTAAACCCTCATCAGGGGAGTCCCTACAGATGTTGTGCCACACTACCGAACAGTCCCTATGGGGGTGCCCAATTTCCCCACAGAGGTTGCATCTTACATTCTGGCATGTGGCACTGACATGGCCGACCTCCCCACACAAGCTGCACTTCACCACTGTGCACCCGCTGGCCATGTGCCCGGTCATGCCACACTTGAAACATTTGCGTGGCTGACCAGGGTAGAAGCAGACGCCCCTCTCCCGGCCGATGAAGAACGAGTTGGGTAGATGGTAGGTGACATTCTGGTGCTGACGCAATTTTACCAGGGCCTTCCACCCTCCAGTCCAGACTCCATCCTCATCCCTGGCCTTGGTCAGGTCAGAGAGGAGGTCACAATGCCTCCTGAGCCAGAAGACAATGTCCTGATAGGGAACGGACTCATTCCAGAAGATTATAGTGACGTTAACTGTATCAGGTTTCGATATGGGAATAAAACTGAACTTATTCCACCCCTCAGTATCCCTGACCCTGGCAAAGTTGGCCCAGAACCGGTCCAGATCTGACATAAGCTTAAAACTAACGTCATAGCCTTGCTTGTCAGGAAGGTTGATCACTGCCAGGATGTTGGTCGGCAGGAAGCCCATCTGGCTACACAGGAGCTCTCTGACCACAAACCTTCTATCAGGCAGATCTTCCTTGGCCCCTTTATGCCTAAACCTGACCACATTCCTCCTCTTGAAGGCCTGGCCTGTATACTGTGGGGTAAAAGATGGAGACCCCCGGCTCCAGGCATTGCCAGAGGGGGTCACTCTCCTGCTGCAATGGTGGACATGGCGTGGCCTGCTGATGGGCTGCACTATGAGGGTCTGTGACTAAAGGGGGAAAGTCCTGGGCATTGGACTGTACGGCCCCCTCCTCACTATCCACCTCTATGTTTTCTACACCACCAGCCTCCAGAGACTGGATTATAGATGGACCTGACTCCAGAGATGGTTCCAGATCCCATACAGACTGGGAAAGATTTTCATCAGAAGCAATATCAGAAATCACATCCGCAACACCAGAGACCTGCACATTATTAGAAACATTAGCAATATCGTCCTGCACGGCAGAGCTGGGATCGTGCAGCATAGCAGAGCTGGGATCATCCAGCATAGTAGGGCTGAGACTGTCCAACACAGCAGAGCTGGAATTGCCTTGAACCTCAGAGATCTGATTGTCCTGCTCAGACAACACCTGCGTCTGCTGCTCTGCTCCCACACCAGTAACCAGTCCACAGTCCTGCTGCAGTGCACTTATTGCTGGGACTTGTGGTGCCTGTACAACATGCACACCGTTACCTTCAGGAGGGAATCCAAGGTCTTGCTTCTGGCTGCTGCTTCCTGGCCTTTGTGGTGCAGGTAGGAGGCCACAGTCTTGTTGCACCGTGCTGGTTGCTGGTACTTGTAGTGCCTTGTCCAAGTCCACTGCAGATTGTGGTTGTTGCTGGACACTTGCTGCTCCTTTCCTATACAAATCCCCCTCCTCAAAGGGAAAACGTGCAGGACGCAGGATGGGTCTTGCATGGGACTGCTGGCTGCTGCTTGGCAGGGTGTTTGCGGATGATGCGGACGCATTGCTCTGCTTGTCACTCACAAAGCGCTCCTGGTTTCTGTAAGTTTCACCGACTGGTCCCAGTTGATCCAGTATGGACTCCATCTCCCTTACGGTGTGAGCGAGCTCTATGGCGAGGGAGCTCAGCTTGCGGTCGTGCAGCTCCTGTTTTTCAGGGTTTGCAGCTTTCAACTTGCACATGGAGTCAATCTTTTTTTGCAGACCTGCTTTCTCCTTGATCAGAGCCTCCATCTTCCTCACCAGTGCAGGGATCTGCTCTGCCAGGCACAGCTCCGGGGCGCGCTCTGTAGCTCTCTGACCACTATTGGGGGGTCTTGCGGGACTTGGGCTTCCACCCTGGCTTTTTGCGGCTGCTGTACCTGCCGTGGAGCCACCATCTTGGGGACTGGGTCCCTGGTTCCTTCCAGCTGCTGCACTGCTGGTACCTTGTGGCTTTCCTGCCGTCTTGCCCTCCGTGGTCTCGGCTTTACCGGCGCCATTTCTGCTGCTCCCGCTCCCAGAGCGCGTGCGGTCACACTGCAGCACGACCTGCCGCTGTAGGTTCTCCTGCATGGTCTGCCTCTCCAGAGAGGTTCTGGGGTGTCTGCTGGGGGTATGGACGGTCTGCTCACCTGCAGGCTGCACTGGAGTCTGCTTCACCTGCTGCACATTAGAATCACTTCCAGGACTCTGCTTGTTCCCACTGCTGGGATGTTTCACCAAACTTACTGACGTTTCTTTCTTCACTGCACACACATTACTTCCACCGCTGCTGCTTGCTGCACCGGGAGCTCCGGCATTCAGTACCTTGCTAACTATCATGGAGACTTTGGGACTTTCGTCCACAGAAAGAGGAGTCCGGGGGTTAATCCCGAGAGTAGGCCGAGAAGCCTGGGCCTTGCTTGGGGAAGTTCCCCTGCCAGGGTGGCCCCGCCCTGGGCTTTCTCCAGACATCAGGAGCTCACAGAAACACGTCCTCTCTCTAGGGAGGCAGTATTATAGTAGTTATATTCTTGTACATAGGAGCAGTATTATAGTAGTTATATTCTTGTACATAGGGGGCAGTATTATAGTAGTTATATTCTTGTACATAGGAGGAAGTATTATAGTAGTTATATTCTTGTACATAGGAGCAGTATTATAGTAGTTATATTCTTGTACATAGGGGGCCAGCTGTTATAGTAGTTATATTCTTATACATTTGGAGCAGTATTATAGTAGTTATATTCTTGTACATAGGAGCAGTATTATAGTAGTTAAATTCTTGTACATAGGAGCAGTATTATAGTTTGTTAAATTCTTGATAATAGGAGCAGTATTATAGTAGTTATATTCTTGTACATAGGGGGCAGTATTATAGTAGTTATATTCTTGTACATAGGAGCAGTATTATAGTAGTTATATTCTTGTACATAGGGGCAGTATTATAGTAGTTATATTCTTGTACATAGGGAGCAGTATTATAGTAGTTATATTCTTGTACATTGGGGCAGTATTATAGTAGTTATATTCTTGTACATAGGGAACAGTATTATAGTAGTTATATTCTTGTACATAGGGGGGAGTATTATAGTAGTTATTGTCTTGTACATAGGGGCAGTATTTTTTGAGTTATATTCTTGTACACAGGGGGGCAGTATTATAGTAGTTATATTCTTGTACATAGGGGGCAGTATTATAGTAGTTATATTCTTGTACATAGGGGGCAGTATTATAGTAGTTATATTCTTGTACATAGGGGGCAGTATTATTGTAGTTATATTCTTGTACATAGGGGGCAGTATTATAGTAGTTTTTCTTGTACATAGGGGCAGTATTATAGTAGTTATATTCTTGTACATAGGGGGAGTATTATAGTAGTTATATTCTTGTACATAGGGGCATTTTTTATAGTAGTTATAGTCTTGTACATATTTGGCAGTATTATAGTAGTTATATTCTTGTACATCGGAGCAGTATTATTGTAGTTATATTCTTGTACATAGGGGCAGTATTATAGTTGATTTTATACTTGTACATAGGGGGCAGTATTTTTAGTAGTTATATTCTTGTACATAGGGGGCAGTATTATAGTAGTTATTTCTTGTACATAGGGGCAAATATTATAGTAGTTATATTCTTGTACATTTGGGGGCAGTATTATAGTAGTTATATTCTTGTACCAGGGAGCAGTATTTTTAGTAGTTATTCTTGTACATAGGGGCTATTAAAAGTAGTTATTTATTGGACATAGGGGCAGTATTATAGTAGTTATATTCTGTACAAGGAGCATATTATAGTAGTTATATTTTTGTTACATAGGGGGATATATATAGTAAATTATAATTCTTGTACCTTAGGAGCAAATATTTATAGTATTATATTCTTGTACATAGGTCAGTATTATAGTAGTTATATTCTTGTACATAGGGCATAGTTATAGTATTTCTATTCTTGACATAGTAGAATAAAAGTAATCTTTTCAACTTGTTTTACAAGCGAGAGCAGGGAAAAAACGAATTATGCTCCGGACAGCGCTACAGACCAAAAGACGCGTTTCACGAGGTATCTCCCTCGCATTCTCAGTATGCAACTGAAGAAGCGAGGAGATCCTCGTGAAACGCGTCTTGTTTTATCCTTTTTTATATTTTTTTGCGGACAAAAATAACAACTTTAATGTGGCGAGCTGCCTAGTGACTTGCCTTTCTAATTCCTCCGTAGCGCTGTCCGAGCATAATCAGTTTTCCCTGCTCTCCCGCTGTAGACAAGTTTGAACAGGATTACTTTTTATTCTACAATTCTATCTCGAGACCACCAAGGAAATCTTTTTGGAGGCTCACCATTGCCAGCACTGGAACGGCGGCTCGACACTGATCCCCGGGGATCGTTATTAATTGTCTGCGATCATATGAGTTGTGCCATCTAGCACAACTTCAAGAGGTGAGCGGAACAGCTGTTGTACTATTCAACTTTTAAAGTTTTACTCCCACCGAGGTGCCTTCTCTCCCGCTTTTATGTTCTAAATTGCAGTACCTGTTAACTATTCTTGTACATAGGTCTGTATTTATAGTAGTGTTTTAATTCTTGTACACAGAGGGCCAGTATGAATGGCTGTTTATATTCTTGTACATAGGGGACAGTATTATAGTCGTTAAATTCTGTACATTAGAGCAGTATTATAGTAGTTTATATTCCTTGTACATAGGAGGCAGTATTATCAGTTATTATATTCCTTGTACATAGGACAGTATTATAGTAGTATATTCTGTTAACATAGGAGCATATTAGAGTAGTTATAGTCTGTACATAGGGCAGTATATAGTAGTTATATTCCTTGTATATATGTTGCAATATTAAGTATTTATATTCATCTACATAGGGGGCAGTATTATAGTAGTTATATTCTGGTACATAGAGGCAGTATTTTAGAGGTATATTTCCACTACATAGGGGTAAGTACAAGAGACAATGGTACTATGAATATAAAATCTGTACCCCACCCTTAATCTGTTTAGCATATTAGTATTTAGCCTAGAGATGATTGTTGCAGTATGGATGTGAATATCATTACTGACTAGAATGGCTCCATATGCATCATCAGCTACTTTTGGGTGCAATGTTAACTTGCCTACAGGCGCCCGTTTAGCCCTTCTGTGTTAAATAGGATTATTTTTGTGACGCTGCGGCCATTCTCCGGTCACCGTGATATCAGCTAAATTTTCTAATATTTGCATTCAGCATTAGGTACTCACTAATGTGGCTGTTGCAGACAGATAAGCAGAGCTTCATGGGAATTGAAGATCACAGACTATGAACATCTGAAACGAGGATGAGATGTAAAGAAAGATTGAAAGTACATGAAATAAAAGGAAGAATACATATAATACAAGGCTCTTCTACTTTCATGAAGGAACCACAGACATGGAATAACTGTCCGAATTCAGTAAACACCATTAACCCTTGAAATCTCCTTTGCCATATGGGCTGTGGTAAAGCGGCAACTAGATCTCTGGTTCCACCTGTCTATATAGGGGGTCAATCATAAATTTCTGATATAGGGCTTCCAATCCTCTGCATAGCCACAATGTTAAATGATAGAGTTCTGCAGGCCACTAGTCACCACTAGGGGGAGCTCAATGTATACAGCTCCTATTAACTCAATAATGAACCCATGTGCAGTAAAAAAAAAAAAAAAAGAACTGTATCTACTCTATGCAGAGGAAGCTGGAGATATTGGACCTGAAAACAACCTGGTGTGTAAAGGCTGACCTTCACTTTCAAGTCTATGGACACCTTTGATATGTAAACTATAATTTTTCCATGTATTAGTTTGGATTCTTCATCCATTCATATTCAACCCCCAAATTCACTGTCCAGCTGCTCCCAGTATCATATTTTCCCAAGTGGGGCTGACTTCCCAGTGATACATGCTAGACGTGAGCTCTGTTTGTTCAGGAGTCTAGAATTAGTGGGTGCTCTGCTTTCCCTCTACACCTGTACACAGCCTAAGTAATTCTGCAAACTGCCCAGAGTATGCTTTCCTTCCCATCTACAGCCTGGGTGAGCTGCCCTTTCTCCATGCCCTGATCTTCCCTGTACAACCTCCTTCAACCCCCATGCTGCTATTTCTAACCCTCAAAGAAGGCAGAGGGAGGGCAGAGGGCTGTCAAGAAAAGTAAAGCTCTGCTTTCTCCCTAAACCTGTTGAAAGCGTATATGATTACCTTCCTGCAATCTGCCCAGTGTGTGCTTTTCTCCCTATCTACAGTCTGGGGGAGCTGCTCCCTCTCTCTTCTCCATGCTCTGATCTGCCCTGTACAACTTCTTTCAACCCCCTGGTGCTATCTCTAACCCTAAAAGAAGGAGGGAAAAAGGTTGTCAGAAACAGGAAAGCTCTGCTTTCTCCCTACACCTGTACACAGCCTAATTTATTCTCCCTCTGCTAGAACTGCCCATTGTGCTCTTTCCTTTCCCTTAACAGTCTGGGTGAGCTGCTCTTCTTGGATGCTCTCCCTCTTTTCCCTCTTTTCCATGCTCTGATCTGCTCTGTACAACTGCCTCCAACCTCCTGCTGCTACAACCCTAAAAAAGGAGGGGGAGGGCAAAGGACTGTCAGAAACAGGAAAGCTCTGCTTTATCCCTACACCTGTAATCAGTCTAATTCTCCCCGGCTAACTGCCCATTGTGCTCTGTCCTATCTGCAGGCTGGGTGAGCTGCCCTTTTTGGATGCTTTCCCTCCTCTCCACGATCTGATCAGCCCTATAGAACCTCTTCCAATTCCCTGTTGCTTTTTTAACACTGAAAGAGGTAGAGCAAAGGATTGTCATGAGCATGAAAGCTCTGCTTTCACTCTACACCTGTACACAGCCTAATTGATTCTCCCCCTGCTAGAACTGCCCATTGTGCTCTTTCCTTTCCATTAACAGCCTGGGTGAGCTGCCCTTCTAGGATGCTCTCCCTCATCTCCACGATCTGATCTGCCTTGTAGAACTTCTTCCAACGCCCTGTTGCTTCTTTTAACACTGAAAGAGGGAAAGCAAAGGATTGTCATGAGCATGAAAGCTCTGCTTTCACTCTACACCTGTACACAGCCTAATTGATTCTCCCCCTGCTAGAACTGCCCATTGTGCTCTTTCCTTTCCATCAACAGCCTGGGTGAGCTGCCCTTCTTGGATGCTTACTCTCCTCTCCATGCTCTGACCTGCCCTATACAACCTCTTTCAACCCCCTTGTTACTATCTCTAACCCTAAAAGAAGAGAGGGGAGGGTAAAGGACTGTAGGGAACAGTGCTTTCTCTGTACACCTGTAAAAAGCCTAATTATTTCTCCCCCTGCTAGAACTGCCCATTGTGCTCTTTCCTTTCCATCAACAGCCTGGGTGAGCTGCCCTTCGGGGATGCTCTTCCCCCTCTCCATGCTCTGATCTGCTTTGTACAACTTCTTCCAACCCCCTGGTGAAAGAAGGATGGGGGAGAGCAGAGAGCTGTCAGCAACAAGTACTTTGCTGGATGTGTTTGTGTTTCAGCAGGACAGTCCGCTGGTGAAGGACTTACACAAGCTCCACAGCAGCATCGAAATGGAGGAAATTTATAATGAAGACTAATTAGGGAGCTGCTTAATTTTGCATTTACGAAGCAAACGAGCAATCAAAAGCTACAGTGCAAAAGTGAGTATATTCTTTAAAGAGGATCTAAGACCGGTCTGTGTTAGTAAATCCTTGTGTTCCCTCTGAAATAAAAACTCTGAAGCATCTTCTTTAACCCCTTAAGGACCCGGCGGTTTTTTTTGGTGACACGTTCGTTTTTCCCTCCTCGCCTTCTGAAAGCCATAACTTCTTTATTTTTCCACCTACATAGACACATGAGGGCTTTTATTTTGCGGGACAAGATGTACTTTCTAATGGTGTTATTCACTATACTATAGAATATACTGGGTAACCGCAAAAAAATTCCAAGTGGGACAAAATGTGAAAAAAATGTAATTTTGCCATGTTTGCGGGGGTTTTGCTTTTACGGTGTTCAATCTTCGGTAAATATAATGTGTTATCTGTATTCTTCAGGTTGTTACACATCCGGCAATACCAAACATGTAGGGTTTCCGTTATGTTTTGGTACCGTAAAAAAATTCCAAACATTTTCTATTTTTGAAATTTGCGCCACGGCGCCATTTTGTGCGACCAATAACTTTTTTGTACTAACACCTACGGACGTCAGTGAGGGGGCATTTTTTGCGGGTTGAAGTGTACTTTTTATCGCTAGCAGTTTGGAATGCATGTGACTTTTTAAATCATCTTTATTCCATTTTTTGAGTGACGTAAAATGACCAAAAAACGCAATTTTGGCGTTTGGAATTTTTTTCTTCTACGGTGTTCAGTGTACGGGATAAATAATGTTATTATTATATAGATCAGACTTTTTCGGATGCGGCGATACCAATATGTGTAACTTTTTTATTATTTTAATGATTTTATTTGTAAAATGGGGAAAGGGGGGTTATTTGAACTTTTAATACTTTTTTTTTTTTGTACTTTAAAACTTTATTATTTTTTTTTTTTTTACTGTAACATTGAGGCCACCTGTGGTACTTGACCACTAGGTGGCGCGATTGTTAATACAACCTAATGCATTGCATAGCAATGCATTAGGGTGTACAAAGATGGCGGTTTCCCCACTTCCTGTCTGCGGACGGAAGTGGGGCAAACCGGCCAGGGTAAGTGACGGGAGCCTTCCCAAGGCTCCCCACCACAATGCCCGGTGATCGGATCGGCGCAGCATAGCTGCGCTTATGCCGATCACCGCACCGATCGGTGTGCGGCACCGATCGGTGTTAATTCAGACGCCGCGGCCATCTTTGCCGCGGCGCCTGATGGGTAAAACAGAGCCAGCGGGCGAGCCACCCGCCGGCGCTGTTACTGCCGGGTGTTAGCGGCGATTTGCCGCTAACACCCGGCGGCTGTGCGGGGGGGTCGCGGAGCGATCCCTCTGCAAAGCCCCTTAGCGGCCCTGGGACGTACTGATACGCCCAAGGTCGTTAAGGGGTTAATAACAATGAGCGATATGGTTCCCGTTACCCCTTCTAGAAAATCATGACCAATCTGTCAGCCGGGTATTATTAGTTGGGGGTGTGTCCCTGCACATGTCCCAATACAAATGCGCCATTGTTTTGGTGTATTTTGCTCCAAAATACTGTTGACGCCCTATTCTCTATATAAATGATCTGTAATACACCAAAAATATTATACGCAAGGCACGCCAAATTTGAATGCGCCTAAAGTAGGCACATTAAATATGCCAGCAATGATATGCTATGAGCCTAAATTATGCAATGCGCCTAGATCATGTGCATCAATTATACTATGCAAGGTAGACCACACGCCAGATTTTTGACAGATTCAATCATTCAGGCGCACTATACACTGATTTAATGCGACTAGCGTGGCGGCGCCTCTTTTCGGATATGTCGCCCTCTGTGTCTACCCTCACAGCCATTCAGAAAAGCCAAAAGGTAGACAGCTGCATACTGGCCCTCATGGTCCCTGGGCTGATCTTCAGACAAAAAGGCAGATAAATAGAAGCAAAGTACAAGATTCATGTAGAATAGCTGTAAGATGGACACCAGGAATCAACTCAACTGGTGGGCTCCGGGAATCAACTCAACTGGTGGGCTCCGGGAATCAACTCCATTGGTGGGCTCCGGGAATCAACTCCATTGGTGGGCTCCGGGAATCAACTCCATTGGTGGGCTCCCGGAATCAACTCCATAGGTGAGTTCACAGGAATCACCTCCACTGGTGGAGCCCCAAGAATCAACTCCACTGGTGGAGCCCCAAGAACCAACTCCACTGGTGGAGCCCCAAGAACCAACTCCACTGGTGGCCCCAAGAATCAACTCCACTGGTGGAGCCCCAAGAATCAGCTCCACTGGTGGAGCCCCAAGAACCAACTCCACTGGTGGCCCCAAGAATCAACTCCACTGGTGGAGCCCCAAGAACCAACTCCACTGGTGGCCCCAAGAATCAACTCCACTGGTGGAGCCCCAAGAATCAACTCCATGGGTGGGGCATCAAGATTCACCTCCACTGGTGGGCCTAAAGAATCAACTCTACTGGTGGGAACAAAGGATCAACTCTACTGGTGGGAACAAAGGATCAACTCTACTGGTGGGAACAAAGGATCAATTCCACAAGAATCAACTCCACTGGTGGGCCCAAGAAACATCTTCACTGGTGGGGCCCAAGAATCCTCTCCTGTGTTGGCCCCAAGAATCATCTTCACTGGTGGGGCCCAAGAATCATCTCCACTGATGGCCCCAAGAATCATCTCCACTGGTGGCCCCAAAAATCATCTCCACTGGTTGCCCCAAGAATCATCTCCACTGGTGTGCTTCAATACTCAGCTCCACCGGTGGGCCCCAGGAATGAACTTTACCCTAGTCCGCCACTGCTTGAGAATTCACGTGAAACATTTCCATACAGCTGTGACTTGTGGACTATTTTTGAGTGAGTTTTTAGAGGGGACTCAGGTGTTTTGTTTGAGGATCATTTGGCAGATTCAATTCCTGCCCCGTCTTCATTGTTGAGAGGTGACTCTACAGGGACCATAATCTAAAAGTAAATGGAACCAAACATACTTCCCCTTTAAATACTATAAAAAGAATAAGGTAATACTCGGCATAAAACCAAGCGACCGCTGACGTTCTCAGTTACAAGACGATTCCATCTCCAGTGATATGGCCATTATGGAGGGAAGCCAATGACTGAGTTAAACTGCTATGGATTGTCAGGATATTGGATAAGCTATGGTCTTGATATATGGAAGTGTACAACAGTCCGCCCTCTGTTATTTAATTGAGAACATGAGGTTCCTCCATTTCCTGATAAGAGATGTGATGGGGCGTAATTGGTAAATTAAATCAATGCAAAGTATCCTCGGCCGAGAGTCTCTGTGAAGTGCGGGGGATCCAGAAGGCGAGGATTTAAAGGGAAATTTATTTTTATACAAACATGACTTTATCTATAGGGGCCTTATCGAAAAATGATTTGTTGCTCTGCAGAATTAAACATCATCATATCTGGTAGGGTCTTTCACTCTAGCGGGGGAAGCCTTGATTTAGTGGATGTCAGTTCAATGCTTCAGAGCATCACATTCTTTTTTAAAGCATCTATACTATTATATAGTAAAAAATTGAGACAATGTGTAATACATTACTTATCCTGTACTGATCCTGAGTTACATCCTGTATTATCCTCCAGAGCTGCACTCACTATTCTGCTGGTGCAGTCACTGTGTACATACATTAAATTATCCTGTACTGATCCTGAGTTACATCCTGTATGATCCTCCAGAGCTGCACTCACTATTCTGCTGGTGCAGTCACTGTGTACATACATTACTTATCCTTACTGATCCTTTAGATACATCCTGTATCATTTGTCCAGAGCTGCACTCACTATTTGCTGGGGCAGTCACTGTGTACATACTTACTTATCCTGTACTGATCCTGAGTTACATCCTGTATTATCCTCCAGAGCTGCGCTCACTATTCTGTGGTGCAGTCACTGTGTACACACATTACTTATCCTGTACTGATCTGAGTTACTCCTGGGATTATCCTCCAGAATGCACTCACTATTCTGCTGGTGCAGTCACTGTGTAATACATTACTTTATCTTGTACTGATCTGAGTTACATCCTGTATTATACTCCAGAGCTGCACTCACTATTCTGCTGGTGCAGTCATTGTACATACATTACTTATCCTGTACTGATCCTGAGTTACATCCCTGTATTTCCTCCAAGCTGCACTCACTATTCTGCTGGTGCAGTCACTGTAATACATTACTTATCCTGTACTGATCTTGAGTTACATCCTGTATTATACTCCAGAGCTGCGCTCACTATTCTGCTGGTGCAATCACTGTACATACATTACGTATCCTGTACCGATCCTGAGTTACATCCTGTATTATACTCCAGAGCTGTAATCACAATTTTGCTGGCTGTTGACCTGAAGTCTCTCAGTATTCCCTACTGGTCCAGTGCCTGAAGGACGATTTCCATTCCCTGACATTTATTCTGCCACTATAGACTTTCCTGCAGATATTTAGGGTGACATGTATGAACGGGGCTGCGACAGAGGTCTGGCGTCTTTTCAGCCCCATATCCAGTGCAGCCCCGTTCACTGCATTTTTAAATGACCCGTACGCCAATATCAGGCACATTACAGGGCGCCCGTGGCACTTTGTAATGCCCCTGATTTCAGGGGGTGTGCGGGAGGCGGACGCACTAGAACAGTACGAAGCTATAGATTTATATACGGCAAATCCAGGCACATTACTGCTGGAACAGGTAGAGCACTTTCAAAGTGGTTTACCTGAGCCACAAGTGTTGTACAAGCGCTAGAATGAGCCCGATTTATGACCCGCTGTAGAGAAGTAGAGCGGGTTCATAAATCAGGCTCATTCTAGGCTATTATTATGCGCATGAAATTTGACATTTAAACGCCAAATTTCATAGATGCCGCCCTTAATGTGTATAACTACCCTAATGCCAAGGAAGCTGTTATGTCCAGGCTACAAATGGTCAAAGTAATTGATTAGGCAGCAGCAAGTTACACATCGTGACTGAACGGAGGCTGCAGCGCACACCCCCTTCTTTCCCAGCCTCCATTCCTAACCCTAGGCTTGTCCCATGCAAATCATTAACTCCAGCCTCAGGCCATAATATACATCCTTAAATTGCTGGATAAGTGTCAGGATCCCGCCAGACACTTCAGACTGCAAGCGAGAAGAGACAAGGGGCAATCATGCACAGCAAGGAAGAGCTCAGGTGAGAGTTCTGTACTTTTATTCCTCATAACTGTTTTATACATAATTTATATCTTTTTTTTTCTAAGAAAACCAAAAACTGGGCTGTAGAGAAATATAAAGTAGGGACACTTATAAAATACCATGCTGATCTGAGTTACTCCCGTATTTTCTCCAGAGCGCAACATATTCGCTGGTGCGTCACGTGTACATACTTTTTCTTTTCTTATAATCCCGTATTATACCTCAGAATGCACTCACTATTTGCGGTGCAGTCCTTTACATTTACTTATCCTGTACTGATCCTGGTTACATCCCGTTTTATACTCCAGAGCTGACTCACTATTCGCTGGTGCCGTCACTGTACATACATTACTTATCCTGTATGCTCTGAGGGTTTCATTTTTGTATTTCCTCCCGAGCTGCACTCACATTTCTGCTGTGCAGTACTGTGTACATACATTACTTATCCGTACTGATCCTGAGTTACTCCTATTTATCCCAGAAAACTGCATCACTATCTGCTGGTGCAGTCACTGTACATACATTACTTATCCTGTACTGATCCCGAGTTACATCTGTATTATCCTCCAGAGCTGCACTCACTATTCTGCTGGTGCAGTCACTGTACATACATTACTTATCCTGTACTGATCCTGAGTTACATTCTGTATTATCCTCCAGAGCTGCACTCACTATTCTGCTGGTGCAGTCACTGTACATACATTACTTATCCTGTACTTATCCTGAGTTACATCCTGTATTATACTCCAGAGCTGCACTCACTATTCTGCTGGTGCAGTCACTGTGTACATACATTACTTATCCTGTACTGATCCTGAGTTACATCCTATATTATCCTCCAGAGCTGCGCTCACTATTCTGCTGGTGCAGTCACTGTGTACATACATTACTTATCCTGTACTGATCCTGACTTACATCCTGTATTATACTTTGTGTAAGAGTTCTGCATTTGGGCCTCTAATTAGGGGCAGAGGGAGGGCAATTATTCCTCATACCTCTTTTATATATACAATTAATGATGTATAAAGCCCATTTACCGTGATCCGCACAAGAACCTAGAGCTGTAGATACGTATATACTGTATAAGGATACTGACTGTATCCACCTGATCCAAGCACCAGGACCATCCTATTGTGATTTTTATGGTTTACGGTGATCAGGTAGGAAAACAGGCATCAGACTCCCAAGTAAAGTATTTGTGAAGCTGAGCTATTATAACAGTTGGTGCAGTGCTAGGGCTGTTGCTTAGCAACCGAAGCTGGAGCTGATGGGTGACCACACCGGACCTCCATGCTATTGTGTGATCTGACGCCAATCAGAATCAATTAGTATCACAATCTGACTGGTTGCTACGGCAACTGCTCCGTTTTCACCGGGCCTTGTGTACCAGAATCAGCCCTACTGCCCATAGCAAACAAATCAAATCAAAGGCATTTGGGGTGACATTGTATGATTTTTGGGGCCCAGGCGCCATTTTGTTTTTTGCACACATTAGTAGTGTAGAATCCGCCTGAATCTATGGACGTTCTACTGTGGGTCATAGATTTAGTGCTTTCTAGCTACAAATCACACTTCAGGCTCAGGTAAACCACTTTGAAAGTGCGCTACCTGTTCCAGCAGTAATGCGCCTGGATTTGCCAGACTGAAGCTTCATCTGGTTGTAGTGCGCCCAGCCTCCAGCACCCCCCCCGATCTCTGGCGCCTTACAAAGTGCCGCGGGTGCCACACAATGTGCCTAATTTTGGAGTGCGCCTGCTCAAACATCGAGTGCACAGACCTGCGCCAGTTTTTGGGCTGAAAAGACACTCAGACATACTGCCCCTAGGTGCAGCGTTTTCTTTTCACTTTACATGTCGCCCCTTAGTGTCGGGAGGCTTAGTGTCATGGTTTGCTATAGCAACTGCTCCATTTTCACTGCACCTTGTGTACCAAAATCAGCTCTTGGCAACAATTCATAGGTATTTAGGGCCTCGTGTATGAAAACTGTCTAGGTCTAAGACTTTATTTGTTGCCCATAAAAACACTGCAATTTTTGGGGCATATTCACAGCTCAATGGCTGGACTAGACTGAACCCAGCAGCACGCAGCTCTGGCCTTCATGCTACCTGGGAAGAATTAACAGGTGCAGCTAATTGCTGAGAAGTAGCTCACATACCCCACTACTAGGGGAACAATTAGATGATAAAAAAACTGCATATTAGTTTAATACCTGTTCACACCAGTATGCAAAAAAGCCACAGTATAATGCATGGGGTGAATGCATTTTTTGTATGTGTTTATTCGTCGGTTGCGAGCTTGCGTATTGGGGCCACTGTACCAACTAATACCTCATACTTAATTTTTCCAGTATGTCATATTTTTTATCTGCCCAACAATGCTGGGGAGCGGAGGGTGCCTGTGCTTTGTGTTGGTAGCCCGCCTAATCTAATAGTATGGGTGTCACTAATAGGCTGTAAGCCAGCATGGTGCACCACACGTATCTGTATTTATGGCACCCTTCTGTATCGCCTTATCTATATGCAATTGTAGTACCAGAAACCACCCCCCTCATGCATTAAGGGTATGTGAGTGGTTGTTTTATTGGTATTTTTGCATTTGTGCAATCTCCCCATGCATTATACTGTAGCTTTTCTGCATACTGGTGTGAACAGGTATTAAACTAATGTGCAGTTTTTTATCATCTAATTGTTCCCCTAGCAGTGGGGTATGTGAGCTACTTCTCAGCAATTAGCTGCACCTGTTAATTTTTCCCAGGTATATAGGCTAGAACTGCCTGCTGCTGGGTTCAGTCTAGTCCAGCCATTGAGCTGTGAATATGCCCCAAAAATTGCAGTGTTTTTTTGAGTACCATTTTTTATGTGTTTTTTCTTTGTTGCCCATAGCAACCAATCAGAGCACATAGCAACAAAAAAAGGGAAACTCTGATTGGTTGCTATGGATTCTGGTTCCTATGAGCTCTGATTGGTTGCTATGGATTCTGATTCCTATGAGCTCTGATTGGTTGCCATGAGCTCTGATTGTTTGTTATGGACTTTGGTTGCTACAAACCTTGAGTGGTTACTATGGGCTCTGATTACTATGGGCTCTGATTGGTTACTATGGGCTCTGATTGGTCGCTGTGGGCTCTGATTGGTCGCTGTGGGCTCTGATTGGTCGCTATGGGCTCTGAATGGTTGCTATGGGCTCTGAATGGTCACTATGGGCTCTGATTGGTTGCTATGGGCTCTGAATGGTCACCATGGGCTTTGGTTGCTATGGGATCTGATTGGTTGCTATGGGCTCTGATTGGTTGCTATGGCCAACAAAGAAAGTCTTAGACCTAGACAATTTTTATATGTGCCCCTTAGCACCTAAACCTGACTGGTTCCTATGGCAACTGCTCCATTATCGCTTTGTGTACCAGAATGAGCTTTATTGCCCGTAGCAACCAATCAGAATCAATAAATATTACAATCGGAGCGGTTGCTATGGCATCCGCTCCCTTTATCACCGGCCCTTGTGTATCAGAATCAGCCTTATTGCCCATAGCAAACAAATCAAGGCATTTAGGGCCACATGTATGAAAACTGTCTAGGTCTAAAACTCACTTTGTTGCCCATAGCAACCAATCAGAGCACCCCTTTCATTTCATATAGTGCTCTGGAAAAGGGAAAGGGACTCTCTGGTTGTTATGTGCAACAAAGTGAATTTTAGACCTAGACAGTTTTCATACATGTGGCCCTTAGTGTCGCAATGTGACTGGTTGCTATGGCAACTGCTCAAGTTTCATTGGGCCTTGTGTACTAAAAATCAGTTTTACTGCCCATAGCAACTAATCAGAAGCATTTAGTATCTGAATCTGGTTGCCATAGGCAACTACGCCAGTCTCCCTGGGCTTTGTGTACCACAATCAGCCAAGCTGCCCATGGTAACCAGATGGCACCATTTATTCTGGCATTGTAAGGATAAGGCCTGGCTTGTTTGGTTGCCGGGGGCAACACCTCATTTCATTGCAGGAGACTCTTCCGCCATTGTTTCCTCTCTGACTTTATTCTGTTGCTACAGATATGAAGACTGTGAGGAGACGGCTCGGTGGCTCCTGGACCGAATCCAGACTCCCCCAGATGTTGCCATCATCTGTGGTTCTGGTCTGGGGCTCCTGGCTGATACATTGAGCAACCCCAAAACCTTCGACTACAGCCAGACCCCACATTTTCCTGCCAGTACGGGTAAGTAACAGAGCGTGCAGGTAACGTCTGTGGGGTCGGGGCACGCGACAGAGTATTCATCTTCTGCTAAACTATTAAAGAAACACTATTTAGAAGATTCTTAGAAGGGGTCCTCCGATTAAGCCCAGCCATCTTCAAAGTTT